>JAODVM010014454.1:0-40247 GCA_025400095.1 Phenganax marumi
TGAATTGAAGAAGAAAGTTCAATTTTGGCCTTTTCTGCTGCTTCACGTAATCTCTGAATAGCCATATTGTCTTGGGTTAAGTCAACACCAGACTACATGGAAACAAACACAACGTTCCTGTAGTTTTGCATGGCAACACAACAATACGAGTATTGCTTTGAGGGTACACCACGTATATTATTATAGCCATATAGTACATATACGAGATATATGCTCAAACCAATACTCATATCATAAACACAACGTTTTTGTCCAGTACAGTCACTCAAAGGAGAACAGTTTTATGTTTTAAAGTCATTGATCATCAGAGAAAATTTAACAAATTTATTTCCTTACACAGCTTATAACCACATTGTGTGAAAACATGTGGCTCAGACGAGATTTGAACTCGCGCCTTTGGAATACTAGTCCGCCGCTCTACAGTTAATATTGTAGCACCAGTGGATTTAAAACATTAAACACACCTCTCTCTTAAATTCTTTGACTAAATACTGCAGCAAAGCGTTGTCGAAATCTTCACCGCCTAAGTACGTATCACCATTCGTTGCTTTCACTTCAAAAACTCCTTTCTGGATTTCCAAAATCGACACATCGAATGTGCCACCACCAAGATCATAAACAGCCAAACTTAGGACAAAAATTGTATGGTATCACTCAACTAGCTCTAATAATATTCTGGACTGGTAAGTTCACTGCTATCATTCAAATCACGCAGGCTTACATTTTGTCCTCAGCTCGATCCATTCCATACGCTAAAGCAGCTGCTGTTGGTTCATTGATTACACGAAGAACATTTAAACCAGCTATTTGACCAGCATCTTTGGTTGCCTAAGAAAAATATGTCCGCAATGCGTACTCGTGGTGAATCACGAATTGGGTAAAATGGTAAAAAATGAGCCAACAGATTATCACTGATCATGCCAAATGCCAATTAATGCAGAGGAAAAGAGGATTCTGTTGCTTTACCTGTCTCTGGGAGTCGTTGAAATAAGCAGGAACAGTAACAACAGCATTTTGCACTGTAGTATTAAGGTAGCTCTCTGCAGTTTCTTTCATTTTCATCAACACAAAAGCTCCAATCTGACTCGGAGAATACAGCTTGCCTTGTACGTCAAACCAAGCATCACCGTTTGAAGCTTTAACAATTTTAAATGATAAATTTTTCCTGCAGAAAAACATTTGGATCAATGTTAAGGATTCTTTGAGACCTTGGGAAAATGACATTCCGAAAAGATATCCGCCCAAGCCATAATTTGGAGGTAAAACTCTGAAATTTTTAAAACAGGATTCTTTGACCTGAAATTTATTTTATATGATAAAGAAACCAATTGGGGCCCGGCCGGAAAAAATTTGGGACTGTTGGGGTCAAGATTGGAAGTTTTTAAAAATTTGGCCAAAAAAAATTGAAAAAGTACAGCAAAATAGTTTTGTGATCTCAGGGTAAAATCTTAGAGCTTTTCAAGCTCATCTTTTGGTCCAAAACTACTTTATTGGAGAAAATAGCCAATTCTGCATATCTGGTGCAAATTTAGAATGATTTGGATCAATATTGAGACATTTTTGAGGCATACCCAACCAATGATTTGCAGGCACTCTTAGAATTTTTAATCAATATCCAGTGTGTCATTCAATTTGCACCCAAGAAATTCAAGAAGTGTACAAGAGTCAAAAACTGGATTGACATAAACTTACAGATCTTTTTGCACTTCTGGGTCATTGAATCGACGTCCGATGTACCTCTTTGATGCGTATAGAGTATTTTGAGGATTTGTCACGGCCTATTTTCACAAAAGTGTGTTAAAGAAGTACTAATACAGAACTAAACAGGATGATATACTACAAAGGCATCTTTAACCTGGCGTTTTGCTGGTGCTCCTACAAGTCTTTCGCCATCAGATGTAAAAGCAACTGTCGATGGTGTTGTTCTTGCGCCCTCGGCATTCTCGATCACCTTTGGTGTTTTCCCTTCCATGACAGCCACACAAGAGTTGGTTGTACCAAGATCAATGCCACAAACTGCTCCTCGCACTTCGGAACTGGCGAATTAAATTATTATATAACTACAGCACAAGTGTATAAATGAAACTGTCTGCTGATCTTTCTAGTGAGCAAACTGAGTGGCAATGCCCCTTACTGTTCCTTAGAGTGACCTAATTTTACAATAATCACTCAATAGTTGAGCTGGTTGGGTAGGAGAGAAGACACACTCACAAAACTACACTATTTCTTATATTAATACAGTATTTATACAAAAAAGTGTTAATTACAATCTATAACGTAAAAAATAGGTATTCGATAAAACCATGCAATTTGTACCCGATAAAAATTTCCACACAAACCATAGCACCATACTAATTTCTACCGAACATAATACAAATTAGACTTTTATATAGTATACTTACGCAAAAGACCTGACTGGCACATTCAATCCCCGAACACTTTGAACGTAATGGCCCTTGTTTATCTACAACAACAAGATTTTCAAAAATTGTAATTTCATAACTATCACATCAAAAAACACGTGCAAACAACCAACATTTTGAAGCTCAAAAATGCGCCAGTTTTTGAATGATTTCTACGCACCGTTGAAAGCGATCGCCGTATATGCAGTTGAAATACACTCTTCAGAGCGTTTCTCGCAGAATAGCGCGACAATCCCATGGCAAAAGACATGATTTTCCAATGAAATTGCTGGATGAAAGTCAAAGGATTTCTGATGCAATGAAAATATATTGGAAAAGACGGAACATGATTGCGTAATCTAAAATCACACAGGTCGCCCAGGCAATTTACATGACTATTCAAGAAATGACACAGCAAAATGTTGACAATATGCAAGCTAACATGAGCAATATATAACGTTAAATCCGTTCAGTATATCTAGTAGTGTTCCATTTACATGCCAGAGAAATAGTTACTTTATTTTCGATTCTATTTTTCTTATGCTGGCAAATTTGATTTGATCACTTTATTTATTAATACGCTGAAAAACATTTCTAAAGCACGCAAGCGATACATTCAGCGGTTACTACCACGAGGAAACAATATGGCGGCCGAAGATGAAAATAAACGCACTAAAGAAAGATGCAAACGTTTCACGGAAAAAGTGAACGTAAACATCACTGAAGCGGGGAGATTAGCTCAACACATGATTAAGGCGTCTGGGTCTCCCGATGTACGTCGAAATATTAGCGTAGTACATCTTCCATATGCGGCAGAATGGCAATATTCTACCAAACGTTTAAAATATACTCTGTATACTACTTTCTCTTATAGATATTATCGCAAAGCGCAAAAAGATTTGTTAATAACGAGAACGCTTTAAAATCGACTGAGGAGGTACATACGTACTTTGCGACTTGGTAAAGTTCAGTTCATCTGAGAGAAGTTGGATACTTAACCATGTACTCTGATCTTGTGTAGAATATCAAGAAAATGGCCAACCTAATAAGACAAATGGATTCACAGTGAGTTTCATACGTCATATACCTGCGCTACTTTATGCCACAAACTAGCGTTTTCATTTTTCTCTCGCAGGTATGAGGATATACATCGGCGGTACGTTGCCAGCGCTATGAAATGAGATACCAAGCCTCTTTGTTCGCGCAGATTTCATAAGACAAATCCCATCTTTTTGTGTTTTAGGTTGGATTTGATTGCAAAAATCGACCACCAAATGCACTCAACAGCGACCAAATAGAACATAATTCAAAAAGTTCATCTTTTGAGTAATGTAGATAATTTATCTTTTGTACATCAATTACCCTGCGTATCTAAGATGAAATCAGTAATCTGTAAACCTGTACAAATTTCACAATAAAAGAAATTTCACCAAGAGTATACGATGACTATTGCGAACTTTTTAACGAGGCGTAACAACATTCATTTTAACATTTAATTTTATTCTTCCGGCAACCCAGCATGCATTTGTACGTATAGTATATTAAATATAATTTACACAAACTGCCTAGGTTTCTACATACATATAAACAAAAGTCATTACTGCAGTCTGTACAGAGTTTTTCGTAACAATGAAACTGCACCGCAACGCAAAATATTTCACCAACTTGAAATGCAATAAAAGCAGGCCAAGTTACAAACAAAATTAAAACAATCCTTCCAAAACTTCAATGCATATATTTGAAGTCACACACTACACGATAAGACCTCGGTCGCAAGGAACCATGTAAAGTATACACTAGACATGAATATTTCCAGTACCTTACAAAACCCGTACATTAGACAGGTGGTTCTACTGCAGCTATAAACATACATCTGATGGCACATTAAGTTATATACAAGCTATATAAATAATTTGAATTTTTTCTACATTTTTGTTAAAAAACCAAACATCCATTCACACAATGGACTCGCGTGAGCGTTGCGGACTTGTGTTTCTAGGCGAATCATCGAGAGAACTTTGACTTTCCCAAACATTTCTCCCATCCGTAGTTAATACCCGGGGGGAAGAACCCCCACGAGATAAAATATCAGGTGCTGGAACACCTTGCACCCCTGGCGTAGTTCGTGGCAACGAATGATGGGGACTCCCTCTGTCCAGTGAAATATGCCGAGGACATGTCCTGCATAAAGTAGTTTGTAATGAAGTTCGTGAGTTCGCCAAGTAAATCTCACTCGAACTTGATGGCTCGTTCGTTCGTCTTGAATCGTTGCCAATGGACTCTCTAGACGTTTTTAAAACGTATTTCGAAGTCTTCGTAGGTGGTGTATAGTTCGCATTATATGCAGTAGTGAAATTTTGATCAACTTTCTGCATTTCAAGGGAAACATTAATCTGGTGTGTATATGGTTGCAACACATCTTGAGGTTGGTATTCGCTAACATATTTCTTCTCGAGATTTTTCCGTTGCGTTCTGCAGTACATGATAAGCACAAACATGAATACCATGACAACGACGATCGATGTCGTCACCACAGCGACGAGCACGATGGATATTTCCCCTTCCGTTGCTTGAACCTGTCGTTTCGTAGAAGCTACCTCTGGACGTGGCGTCGTCCACTTATTTCCTGGGACTGGATGATAATCAGTATCTGAAAAGTCAGTATCCGATAAATGAGAACCTGGAAAACAGGAATAAATCAAACTGATGTGATTCAAGATACTGGAAGAAATTCTTGTGAAAAGCTGCAAGTGCATTTAGTCTAAAAGACAGAGATAGGAGGCGACCAGTAGAGGACCACTCAGGGTAAACAACAGCGTGAACAAAGTGTGACCTTTTTCACTCATGGTTTCAGGCAGCCTCTGTAATACAATTTTACAGCTCACCGGCTGCCAATATACTACTAACTACGTTACCAGCCAGAAAACACGGTCACAGCGTTTGATACTGAGTGGCGCTACTGGTCGTTTCCTATACTGTGTCTAAAATGTGGCATTGCTTTGCACGAAAAACAATTTTCTTTAAACAAAGTACTGTGTTTCTCTACCTCTTTTTCGTACATCCAAATGGTACTCCATCTCATCAACACCATAGCTATTTTTCACTAAACACGTGTATTTGCCTTCGTCTTCTTTTCGTACATCTCTTATGACCAAAAATCCATCAAAATAAAACTGATTCAGACTGACAACATGCGTTCTCGTATAGTTCGCCGTGTATTTAGAGTCAAAACGATGCGAATTTCTCAGATCAACAGAGCGATTTGCACCTTTGGCAGTCCACATCCAATTGAAGCTCAGTTTCCCCACACTCGTCGCTTTGCATTCAAATTTTACAGTACGGCCTTGAGTTGCTATTAGCTTATCCACCTCAGGCTCTTCAATAATTGGCTTCAGAATTCGAGCTAAAAGATGAATACGAACAATTTATTAATCAATTGTTAGCCAGCTTTACAAGTACAAAGTATGAAGTTGTGAAGAATAGGAACGCACGGCTTTGTGTCTACGTCAAAGTTCCGATCCAGAGCTTAAATGGCAAAGAAAAACCTTCCTGCTTGATTCTGCAACATGCAGACAATTTCCCTCGTGGAAATGAAGCGTCACAGAGCACTATACAGCCTGATTTCCTTATAATCGTAATTGCAGTATAGGAAGAGTCACAATATCTCGCAAAGGCCAAAATATTCCATCTTCTTAGCAACACAACCTCATAAACATGCATATTATGTACTATGGAATAATTGTGTTGGTAATAAGTACCTTTGAAACTGTTCTATTTTAGCTGTTCACAAGGAACGTGATTCTATCTTCACGACAATTACGACTATACGGAAACCACGCTTTCACAATGTATGAATTGACTATGAAAGCAACACTATAGCCTACCTTTGACAATGACTGTGAATGTTCGGTTGATACTGCCAACGCTATTGCTAACGCGGCAAGTATATTTACCAGTATCTGCCACAGTCAAATATCTCAAATTCAAAGTCCACCCATCCGATCCGACACTCGTCCTCTTATTCAAACCGTATGATTTACCGTCCTTGAACCATTGAACATTGGGATCTGGATCGCCATAGCTTTCGCAGTGTAATTTTGCCGTTTCACCAGTTTTATAAGTCCTTCTCTTCTTCCAAGGTTTTTTGAACTCTGGTGGCTTGCCTCTTCCTGGTTTTCGGGTGCCTAGCGATACAAAAAAACCCCGTTCGTCAGTAAATATAACAGCAAGTGGTCACCGAAGAGAACTGGTTGGTAAGCTTTCCAACGTAAACACTCGCCTAAAATGAGCTGTGATTCATAGCCACTTAAACGTCGTGACAATATATGAGTATACGAAATTTCTTGGAGAACTTCGTTTAGAAGAATGGTAAACGTGAGCACTCCTTGGTATCGATGAGGAGTAATAGAATATCGAAGAATCTTCTGCTCGAACAACAAAATGAAACTGGCAATTTCAAGCATCGTCAAGGCCCGTTTACACGGGGGACTTTTTCCGGGATTTTTCTCCTCTGTGTATGTGATCGAGTCGGTTGACTGGCGAGTGCATCAGCAAAATTGTTGGACCAAGCATACTCCCTGGTTATCCACTCTATCACATCGCTCGACAGGAGAAAAATCGCATCAAAAATCGCCTGTGTAAATGGGCCTTCAAACTGCAAAAAACTTTCAAATTTGTACAAACCTTTAACTTCAAGTTGAACGGATAAGTCAACTGAGCCATGTTCGTTTTGCCCAATACATTTGTATGAGCCGGCATCTTCCTTCTTCACGCTCACGATTTTCAAATGCTTCTCATTCTTCTTTGAAAATCTTTGCCATTCTGGTGGCGTATTGAAATGAATAATCTTTGCCCCTTTGAACCAAGCCACCAACGTCCTATTATCAGGTGGACCGTCCGTCCCGGAGACCGGACACTTTAGTTTGATAGAATCCCCCAAGTACGCACTATACTTTTTCCGAGGCGTGTCTCGAAATTTTGGCTTACCTAGAATAGGAAAACATTGAGTTAGTAAAAAGCGAATCTATGTAATTTCACGCCAATGCACAAATTCTATATTGCAAATGATGACTACACTCTTAGGCCTAGGTCAAACGTCGCTCTTCTCATGTGCCGAACCTAATGCAAATGACCTAAAGTCTTTGTCTGAGCTCATTTGCATTAGGTTCGGCGCATGAAAAGAGCGATGTTTGTCCTAGGCCTAATAGAAACTCAAATTACTCCAAGAACTTAAAGGGTGACTTTTCCGTTGTGGACAATAAATGTACACAGCTCGATTTTCATTGCAATATTAGGTCATACTCCTGGTCATATTTTACTTGTATTTCATCAATGACCTAATTAAAATCTATAAAGCAGCTCTACATAGTTCAGCACTTGATATTTCGTGCAATAATTTAGCAAGGTGTCACGGCAATGACTCAAATTAGACACACGAATTTTCCCACATCACTCGAACGGTCGGTCATCGTATACTGCAAGTCACCACTTGACGCCAAAAATAACGCATGCTCGCTTTGCGAGAATTTTGCGATTTACTGCGCACGCAGGTCGTTCATCGATGCTGGAAATAGCCGAAGTGAAGTTGAAAACCTTCCATATTTGGTCATTTCCTATACAGACGGACAAACCTGTACTTATAACACAGTTGCTTTGTACTTCAATTCGGTAGAAGCACAATTCTCAGAATAAAAAAGCGAGGTTCAAATTTTAATTCCTCTATTGAACGAGACGCACCTCATTAGTCTTCATTCATCGTAACAAGGCGTATGAAAAGTCGTAGCCAATTATAGAGTAGGACTGGTAATGTATTGAAGTCAAATGTGAACCGCTATTGTCTCAGGGTGGATGGCAAATAAACCAATTATATTAATAGTATTGGTTAGTAACGATTGTGGAATTGAGTCACCCAATGGTCGCGTCGAAAGTATGACATCCAGTCTTCGATTAATTGGAGACAATAAGTTAATTGTCTACTATTAGTATTTGTTATGGAACCGAGTCAAATCTTAGCCTCGCTATTGTCTTGGATTGGACATTATCAAATCCGCTTAGTGTACGGCAACAAAGTACATTGATGTAAATTTGATACGGCACTTTCAAATAATCGAAACTGCTTGATTCCAGCGGTGCCAGGAAGGCTAGGATGTCCGCACACAGCCCATTACGAGCTTTTCACACATTATGGGGGTGGTAATAACAGGATCTTAGGAAAGCCCATAGCGCATATCATTGTTTAACATCCTATGATAATTTGACCTGACTACTCCCATGTACAAAGCAAAACATGAATAAACTTGGATAAACGTGGACAAACATCAATTGTTTCAAGTAAATTAGAATTAGCTGAAATGTTATTGATTTAAAGTTTGATCAAATAGGATTTACTTATTAGATACTCCTCGAAACTACATCAAAGAATGTATATTGAGGCGAAATCAAAAGTATGACGTCGATTTTTTTTATAGCAGTTGGTTTCTCTTCTTCTAAGGTTTCTGAATACAACTACCATGATGCTTTGAGAGCCCACGTTCGCTACGCAATTAAACGTTCGAAATGCATCTTGGTAGTAGTATTCAGAATACGCAATAAAGAGAACCGGCTACTGAAGAAAACAACTTCTCAATTACCAAACGTACTCGTAAAAAGAAGTACTTTTCAGAGAAATTTTTTGTTTTCATGCAATTCCAAAAATTCCGCACGCGATATACGTTTACAGAGCTTTTGTATACCCCAAAGGCGCCAAATAGAATTCTGCCAAAATAATCTACACGTCAAATTGTGGACACAGTATTGCAGGCATGATTTTCGCGTGATAGATGGCTGTCAACAGCCGAGTTGGCATTTGACCAACGATGGAAAAAATGTCTACAATTGCTCAAATGCCCTACTGGGAAACTGACAGACATACGACTTGAATTAAACTGTGAAAACATGAATAGATATACACCAGCATTCAGGCTTTAGTAGAACGGAAGACGCTTCGAATGCAAGAATTTACCGAACGATTCAAAACTGCACGTGATGTCCCTATATACAACAAGAATGTATTCAAACATAATTTTGTTATATTTTTATACCAGGAGATTTCTGATTGGTTCAATGCATCATTGTGGCCGCAATTTCATTGCATGTATTGGCGTTGTATAATCTGAAAAAGTATTTTACGATTCTAGCTCAAAATGAATGAACTTATCATAATTATATACTTAATTGTGGGAAAAGGCTCTCTCTTTAACTTTAATGGTTTTTGAAGGCGTAATTACACCGTACTAAATGTAATCATGGCGATCTCTCAGAAGCCCACACGACACAATTATTATCATTCTGACCGATATGATTGAATGAATACGTATAAAAATGTTCTTTTGCAAATCTCCCTATCAATACGCTACAATGAGAGGACGCCCAATACTTCTTCATCCCATACATCAAAATACCAACAAAAAGAGTTACCAAAATATGCCTTTTCGTGCGGCATTCTTAAATTAATATAAACAAGCACCAATATATCTCTTCGCAGGGGACTTGATTGATCAACTTCAAAGTTTCTCGTTTATCAATCTTAATAATCCAACACTTGTGGTAAGTCAAGTATACTGCCTACGTACATCCTAAAACTCAAGAACATGCTGCGTTACAAAGACTTCTCATACACTGCACGCTGTCACCTCTGATTATACAAGCTACAATATCTGAGCCACCTTAGCAAGGGGTTTTGTATCACACCATTCAACCCTTTTCAAAGAAACTTTTGACAAACTTACAAACGACCGCGGCGTTACAAGTCAACAAAAAATGTACCAATTTCTATATAATTTCTTATTATCTTATATATCTTATTATCTTATTTTCTTTGCCATCATATTTCCAACGGACGAAAACGCAACTATCACTTCATATCTCATATAGACACAGTACGTCCTGTTTTAACTTCTACATTTTATACTTTCCCAAGCCAATCTTTCTCACCTCATCCCATTCCATCCTCACTATTCCCTTCTACTGAACTGTTAGTGAATATAACAATTATTTTTCATGCGTTCCTCGCGATAAATCTTCCCCAACAGAGGTCTTTATGCATTAGAAAAAACATATATAACTACGTTTGGTGTTGACAAGCAAAAGAACGCGTTAATGTTTAAACTTAAATATTTACGTACACACACCGAACCTACACTTACATAAACGAAAACAACAGTTTTACTGCAAAGGAATCTGCATATACTGTATATAGCTATGACTATAAGGAAGTACTTGAAGGGTTCTTCCGAAAATTAAGCAGTTTTTCGCTGAGCGAAAGATTGAAATATGTTACAATGCTTTTCAAAGTCTACAGTTACTGAAGTAGCATAAAACGAACTTCAATTATTCTCGCAATTGTTGTCAAAAGACAGCACAGGACAACTTGGTTACGATTAGAACTCAAATGGAAAAACCAACTGAAACGTCAAAATCTTTTGTATTGGTAAAACGCAAAATACTAAGCGTAAAGCAACAAAATACTTTGTTTCATCTCTTGAAGTCAACAAAATTTCTAAAACAAACTTGTGATTTGCTTAATTGGAAACTCTTGTGGGTTTCAATATACGTTTGTATGGCAACAAGGAAATATTGTTACGATAATATACATTGTTGCCTCAACAGAGCTCTCTCGACTCTTCAATTAATGATACTATGACAACTATTTGCGAGAGGGCCAAGCAATTATAACATATTAAAATTACAATAATAAGTTTCCTCCTATTTCATATAATCGCTGCATTAACAGAGAGGCTAAACTCTCGACTCTTGAAACGAGGATATGGTTACCGGTGCATAGGAAATGGGAATGAAGCACAAGACGGAAACAATTAGGTGTGTGAAAATAACCGAACTGTACGGGGTGCCTTAAAACGTCAATTCCCTTGTTTACAATGAAAATATGATC
The DNA here is from genome assembly GCA_025400095.1 of Phenganax marumi. Classification (NCBI taxonomy): domain Eukaryota; kingdom Metazoa; phylum Cnidaria; class Anthozoa; order Malacalcyonacea; family Clavulariidae; genus Phenganax; species Phenganax marumi. The sequence continues at coordinate 11,332 of JAODVM010014454.1, forward strand.
TAGTATTTGTCGTCAATTCGTTTTGTTTTGATTTTCATAAATTCGATAATTGCTTCCAGACTTTTTCAAATTGGATTTCGCAATTCCAAATCACGAGAAGATAATCTCTCTATACATTAGTCTGATTCAGTCGTATAGGAGATTTTCTCCTAAAACACAGTTCGCTGTAGGTATAATACAATCCCCCTTGCATGCATAGATAGCCATTAACAAGATGATACAGCATTATGATTAAAGAAGCTAGCTCTTTTATTAAAAAAATAATTTCCGATACTAAGTGCACGAAACGAGATTTTAATTCCCCACACTTGAAAAATTGAGCTCTTAAAGGGTGGAATGCTATGCACTACTCGGAACTATTGATTTGATTACAACTGAAATTAAAAGATATCCTTCAGTATTATTTATTTAAACGTCAATTACAGCACCTACATCCATTGGTCTGTCTACTCAAACTATTTCTCTATTGAATTCACTATAGCATATTGTAATTTATCTAAATTATTCTGTCTTCAGTTCTGATTATGTTTCGTCTACGAAATCATGTTCAAATCGTTTGACGTTAATGCTTTTCGATAAAACGGCATTTGAAAACCACAATTACCACATGAAACTCCAACAGAACATCAAAACGAAAAAAAACATCTCGATCAAATCCCAAAAATTGTTTCGAAACTCATCCAGAATCGTTTTTCTTCCACAAAAAAAAAAATACTTCCAGATGTTTTCTCAACATTGTTAGAAAAAAATCGTCTTAATCATTACTTTATTTATCTCATTTATATTATTGAGTTTAATGAATTTTAAAGCAAGGAATACAAATGTACAAGACGTACTTCATAAAATTGTAAAAACAAACTCGATTGTACTAATTGCATGGATAAGCTTTTAAAGATAATTCTACAGAAACACAACCACGCACATAACTATTCAATATAGCAAAGAGAAGTTCTAAAAATCTTAGTATTTTTTATTGTCATACTTTCTCCAAAACTTTTTAAATTTTTTATCAAGATGCACAAAGACGATTTTTTAAGTAACAGATTTTGACTTAGGTTACTAATCACGACACAGCTATACGTTTCTAAATGTTCAATTACCAATCCTTCATTCTTATAGAGCCCAGCTAAGTATGAATACTATATCTACGCGTCTACATTCAGAAGATAGTGGGATAGATTAACGCTGGCGAGTATACGCATGCCAAACGCTGACCCACAGTTTAGACTAGTAATTGCAGTAGACTAGGCTGATATAGAAAGTTCTGATGACTGTAATAACGTCATTATATACGAAGCAATTCACAAGTCGAATCCTAGATAGAGGAGTTGTGCAGTGGAAACGTTTCCAAGAAAAATCCGTCAATCGACTCTGCTAGTCTTGGGGGCTGCATGATTACATGAGCCCGGTCGACTGGTTTCGTTTGCCTCTTATTGCTACTTCATAAAACTTGTGTAAAATTATATTGGAAATAATATTTCTGAATGTCCTACGCCCAAGCCTGCCACAAAGTTGATTCATACTACAACATGCCCACAATGCAACACTGCATAGAAATGCAATCAAACGAGCCAGAAAAAACCGCGGAGAAAAATGAAAAAGAAAAGTGGCTCCATAAAATATTTCCTGTACTGTATATTCCCAAACGAATCGCCAGGAATCTTTTCGTGCTTTTCTATATTTACTCAAGAAACTTTTGCACTTAAAACGTATCAGCTTTCCAAATGCAAAGCAGACAGCAAAGAATGTACTAAACACACAAACTTCGTTGATTATCAATTTCGTCACGGACTTAAAGCTAAACTTCAAGATCTGTTTCTTAAATCCCAACTCTCCCGCGCTGATTTCCTTTTCACAGAACCGGAAAACAGAACATTTTCGACGTCGAAATGCATCGTTTCAGAAACTTCCAATTTAGACACTAGTCATTATCTTGTTATATGGGCAAGTCCGCGTGACTCGTGAAAACGAGCGCATTATTGAGAAAAGTATACGTGGACAATGCATGCTAATATAAAGCACTTCGATTGATAAGCAATACAATGAACTATGAAGGGAATGCTTTGGAAAAGATGCTTGGACTATATTACACTGTACAGTATATGTTCTGTTCGTCAAAAAGGGAATTAGGCGGTCAACGGTTTGACCCGACGTGGTGCGAAAATCAGATTAGAAATGGCCTAAACTCGATATCACGGTCAGATAATCTCGCGTAATAACAAGTAGTGACACAAAAACATTATCCATGAAATACAATGATCATCCATTCCCACCATCAAATATACTGCACAAACTTCAAGCACACAACCGCCTAAGTTTAAACACCTTCATTACCGTCACATTCCATACAATTACACGGGATTGAATCTCCCTGTGGATGTTCTCATGCATTTAAAAAAAAAACTAATGGCACTTATACAATTTAAGATAAAACATATTGCTCGAATCACAATGTCAAATCCCCGAACGTTACCGCATAAATTTTACAACTGTCGTGAAACAGCTTTGTTCAACAATTAGTCAACCTAGATGCAATTACACGCCGCAGTTAAAATAAAACTAAAACAATGTGTTAAGTTAGCTACTTTGCTAACAGCTCTTCCACAGTATCAACGTTGCTACTACAGCAAGTAAAATAGGTGCACTTACAGTATTCATTCTAATTCCAACTCTATGTTTGGAAACATATGTGGACGTAAATAGCAAATACAACTGAAATGAAATCTGCCCAGAAGGCATAAATGCTTCATGATGCGTTTCACTAAAATTTGCATTACGTTTGAGGCGTTTTTCCGCCTTGGTACAATATCAACACGATTCAAACTTTAAGCGCATGGAATTCGAAATGTAGTAATCACTATGCTTCGAAATTTGAACAAGAAAGCTCGGCAAGCTTTCGAATTAAACATGTTTCCGGAAAAGATTCGACTCGAACTAGAACATGTCCTGTCAAGAGTCCATAAATCTTCTGCGCACGCAACGGAAGATTTGTCTATCGTAGGCCCTATCGCTCTACCAATTATTAAGTCATTCAGATCTATCGATCTGGCCGTTATCCCGGCGTGTAAAATTCACCGTAAAGCGTAAGAAATCGCATTGTTGGGAACAGAAGGCCGAAATAAGCCCGAAGGCTGTAAGCCACATGTTTTAATGAAGAAAGCATATTGGCAGGAATACAGATCTACTTTGGGTCGGAAAAGAGCTCTTTTTCGCCTAGCAATCTAAAGTGGGACGCTTTTGTGTCGCTATAATTAAGCTAAGCACTTTGTTTAGGCACTTGCCCTCCGTAGGGGATGGTTCTTCACGATCTTTCATTAACAAGAAAGGATGGAAAATAGGTTGTATTCTGAATGCATTCCAAGGGAAATAAGACAAACAGAACAGCACGAGTGAGATCGAATTTCACTGCTCTTGCTTGTCGCAAAAGAAGCACCGATTTCTATCGAAATATCGATACTATAGTAAAACTTAAATTACACAAGCGCTCAGTTACCTTCAGCATGGACCAATATCGGCATCCTCAGCATCCAGTATAGGACATAAAAGAGCCACGCGGTTAATAATACAGCCATCACTGACACTGTTTACAGAGCAAGCTCTTTGTTTTCACCTCTCGCTAAAAGAATCACACTCCGCTTTTCCACGTAGCGTAGTCGCTCCTACAAGCAAACAAAGACATCACGTTTACAAAAGTATACGGAACGAAGACGACATTCCACCATTGAGAAGTCTAATCCCGATTATATGCGAGAGATTTGCGCATGCACTGCTTGCTTTCTCATATGTCAACACGGCCGCTAAAACGACTTCAGTTGTTGAAAGTGTGTTCGGCTTATGCCGTAGTTACCCAGAACATTCGGCGCCAAGTATACTCAAGCAGTTGTAACAGTAAATACCTTGTAAAAACACTACACAGACGCGATTGAGTACTAAGAATGTCCATTACAAGTGCAAAATAAACGTATATGGCGCTCGGCTATTCTCCAGTTCAGCGCGTTTCCTTCGTGTTTGCATTGAAGTGTTGCCGTGTCCGGATCAGATTTGAGCAGCTTTTGTTTTTGGTGCCTGTGTATTGTAAGCACTGGGAATGACTTAACTCAATCACGGGTTACAGCGAGCAACAGTACCAAGACAAACTAGTCGTCATATAAGTAGTAAACTAGACATTACCAAAACGAAGCAACCATGATTAGTAATCGTTGTTCTTCGCTATACTCTCTCGCCTTTTCAATGCCTCGAAGCAACTTGTAAGCGCGTTGATGTTACCAGTAGTTGTAGAATCACAGTACTAAGCGAAGTACTTGAATAAACATAGTTTTATATACTCCAACGAGTTCCTGCGGAGGCTAATATACCAAACGAGCCGATATTTGCTCTTCAGTCGTACGCGTAGAAACAAACTCGTTAAAAACAGCGTTGAACGTCAAAGCCCGAAGGTAAAACTGTGCGAAATCCTTTTGCGGCTATGTGTGTAGGTATCTGTGGTATTAGGAAAAGCACGCACACACAAAAAAGTCTCAAGCACCAATGCTACACTCGTATAGATGTCTCAAGTTCCATTAATTAATCTCGCAGTCAGTTAATATTTTCAGCCGTGGAACGAGGCGCTGCGTGTTTAATACAACGAGAGCGCATTAATAATGCAGTCGTTACGAAAGGTAATCGATCACAATCAATCAGGCAGTTTTTGACACGAGAAAGACGATTTTCCGCTACTGGAATACTCCAGGTAATAACGGACCGTTGCTAAGGCAGTTTACGCGAAATGATTTATGGCCTTTTCGTGGCCCACCTTTTAAACATGTACCAAGACAATTCGCAACATCATACCGCACCGCAACATAATACAACAATAAAAACGCTTTGCGCTGTGGTGATATTTTATTCCGACCCTCCTCTCGGATTATATATTACCCGTAATACCATTTATGAATATTATCCATACTTACCTTTTTTTAGAATACTCGACCGTATCTCTGGGTGCGATCTGGCTGCGGACGAGTGAGATTTCAATATGCTCAAGACTACACCAGGGGTTGCTTACAAATATGAGACAGGGATTTAGCCAATCCGCTCCCGGAATCGCACAGGCTCAATTAAAACCTGTCAAAACGCGATCACGTCAACTGTCTTTTGTTTCCGTACACCACACACTAGCTGCTCGGCTATTTTTGCAAGCTACAGTTACGCGCAGATCTATGCTTTCACAGCGCACTCTTCGCACTTCTGTCCATTTGCAGCAAATCAATAATTTTCCTGTTTTTAACATTAAAAAATGGACGTCCCTTTGCGCTGTTAGTGTCAAACTGTGAAAGATATGCAAAGTGAACCAAACACTTGTTTTGTTAAATTATTTAATGCATCTGCAATCGGTCTTGCCAGAGCCAGTATGCATGACCAGTCTCCACTACTTTTAAGCTTAGTTTTGGGGCTAGCCGCAACACGAAAAACTAACGTTGTTTGTCGACATTTCTAATGGAAGTTTTAATTGAATATCGAGAACAGCATCTGCTTGAGCGAGGCGAAGGCACTGCAAAGCCTAACCCCTGCAGTGTGTTTGAATGCGGACTAAAATGATTGCCCAAACTAAATAAACTAACTCGCAGCGCTCCACCAATCAGCGTGCTCAATTCGCGACAATTTAATCATAATAATTAGCGCACGCTTGATACTTCCAACCGCGCGACACAAAAGCCAATGAAAGCGAAGTACTCGTTAATTTCGATCTCATTTGAATGAGCCGGACGTCCCGCTGCTGAAAAGAGTTATGAATGGCCGCGAATGCTTTGAATTCACAATTGAAGTGCATAATTTGTGGCCATGGCAGATGGCAAGCATGCACGATAATGGAAAGTTGAAAAGCTTGCCCCTTGCTGCGCTTAATATTTCAAAACAGCACGCCACGTCCAAAACAATGAGGTCTGAGATTTCGGAATTATTGCAAAGTAGAAAAACCCAACGAACAACGGCAAAACAACAATTTTAAAGATTCTCGAGGGCTCGGCGCGGGGACCATTTAACATTTAATTTATGGTGAAAAAGACTTGTCGCGTGATTTCCACAAGCTATGCTTTAAATGGCAAAGCGTGTTTGCTCTAGAAACATTTTGCATTACTCGCTTCAATTAAGCAGCGTTGTGGTGTCAGCTTAAGAGAAAGGACCGTGTCAATATTATTACTGTCCCTGACAGCTTCAGTTCTGATAGCGGAGTCCTTGGGCAAACACAAAACGACAAATTAATTCAAATCGGAAAAGGGCCGATGCAAAACTAGCAGAAATTATGCAAAGCGCGAAAAATGCTTTTGACAGTTATGTCCCTTCAAAAAACCTCTGTTTCACACTCAAGCATCAGTTTAACACAACTCCCCTCACAGTAAGAGCAACATTAAACTACAAACTTACCCCGTACGCCTGCAGTGCAAACACAACAGCTGCCGCCGAGCAAGTTTTGATAATCTACTGAGAGAGATGGCAGGGTTTCAGTTGACAATAACCTCGGCAAAACACATTCTAATAATCTTGTCATTGAATATGCACAAAAAGTGCCGAGGTTGGGGGTCTTATATACATAAATGCCAATCACACAGCCTGACTTCAATAGAAAATGAATGCGTCGAAAATTCAAGCTGAAACTAAAATAGAAAACTTTCTCGTCACCCGCTAAGCAATACGGGTTTGCTTCTTACTTTTAACTGATAAGTCTGTTGCTTAAATGAAAGTCATATTTTAAAAGTAGTAGCTACTCGACGCTATGTATTATGTAATTGTGGTCCAAAAGCTGCAAAATTAGTCATGTATACAATGTACAATTAAAAGTGTACATATATATCGTGTTTAAAATAGCTCAATTTTCATGTCATTTCTGATACAGTTCAGCGAGAAACTCAGCACTTCAGTTCAACTTAGAAATATATTTGGCAGTTTTCAGATCTAACGATTTCTTCTCTGACTTCTAGTTTATTCCAACATGCACGCATTTCCCTCGTCAGATTTTTCAGTCGGTTTCCGAAAAAAAAATCGTTTACAAGATGTTCCAAGAAAAAGAATCAAACTCGATCAAAACTCTTGCCTGAATATTAATGACTAGAATTATCCGATAATCTACGACAACTGATAGTCCAAATGAACGAATTAATAAATTTTTTCATGGACAAAATGAATTTTATCATTGAACATATCAGGACACGTATTTCGCACGAGACGTTTCGTTTTTCTAATGCCACTTATTCCATAAATATCACTCGCATCCGGTGGAGGAACCGATGCAATATTCTACATCCGCAATCAAATAAATCAAATTCTATTCACGATCTCCAACATACATTAGCATCATCTTCCTACAAACTTTTGACTTTTTAGTATCTCAATTGGGTTCTTTAGATTTGACGACAAGGGCGACTTTAAGTACAAGATGTTTTAATTCATGCATGCTTTTTCTTCAATTTCGTTCAACTGTTGTTTGCGACTGTGTTACGCTTTACATCAAAAACAAGATGATTACAAGCTTATAGTGACTGATTTTCGACAACAAAATCCGACAACCTGTTGAAGTGTTCTTCACATTCCCCTAGTTAAATCTGAAGTCCTTAAAATAAGATTCGGTACAGATAAACGTTTTTCTATAAAGAGGAGCTATATCAAATGTATGCTTGAAAAAAGAGCAAAAAAGACAAAAGAAAGCATGTCGATAAACACAAGTTGTCCTCTGTTTATACAATAAAACACGTTATCGATTTAGTATTCAATTTGAAGCATTCAAAAATTAGCGAAAAGCATTGCCGCACTTACATATTGGACCTGGTTGACTTGAAGTTATTCCGGAAACACTGTTTTTGATAGTTATAACTCAACTGAGATCATCTTATAACAATATGCAGTATATTGTCACAGCCTACCTACACTGGACCCCCTCCACGTTTGATGTTTCCAAGACATCTTCGATTATTATACACCGTTTAATTCAAATGCAAATGATCGTCACTAAATATTAGTTTTACTGGCCGGTGCCCTGGCTTTGAACTGGTTGAAGCGGAATACAAGTCAATTTATTCAGAACGCTTCGCCACCAAATGTTTGTCTGCGGATATTTCCAAGACAAAGTTAATATGAACTTTCTAAGAAACGAGTCTTCTCTAATCCTTGCTTTCCGTTTGGTCTTAGGTTCAAACGTCGAACTTTTCATGTGCCAAATCGAATGGAAATGAATGGAATGAATTTTGCTCATTAGCATTAGGTTCAGTACATGAGAAGTTCGACGTCTAAACCGGGCTTTAGACTATGGAATGGCGACAACGCCGTGTTTGATATCTCGATGCAATGCACTTTTCGCTTCTTAACACATAATTATGAATGATCAGAGTTTGGCATATTTTACGATGACAAAATTATACTCCAGCATGTTTTCACCTTAGGAAGTACTTAATATTTGTATCAAATCTGGCGCATGTTACAACTAGACTATATTTATAAAGATTGTGTCTTCCTAGCGGAGGTATGCAGCCTTGGAGTGTTTTGCATCATTTCTTATCTTTCCTATGCTTTGTTTTCGAACGTTTTGTGGCAGTGATTGCGCTAGTCAATTACTCGCAACTTTCGGCAGAATTTCTTTCCTTAAGTTCCGCCTCATACAACGTTTTCGGAACTGCATAGGAACTCTCTCTTCAATGATTTGCATTAGATTTATAGTAGAACCAGTTAAGCAACAGGTTGTTTTAAATCATGTGATTTTGAGATTTTCGATGACAGGATGTCAAGAATGACCACTCAAAACGTTTCAGTTGACTTCAACGATAGTTTAAGACAAAAACGTTCGATCTCTTTTTAATTTATCGTTGTAGAATCTACTCAAAAAGGAAACAATGGTTAACAAAGTTGTGGCTTGCCCGACACTTGGTTAAAAAATCACGCGATTGCAAACAACCTATATCTAACAGCAAGTGTTTATTATATATAGCACCATTAAAATCCTTTCAAAGTCTGCAGCTTCACTGTTTGCAGACACATTAACCTAGTGCTGGGGTTTGCTAAATATTGATTTATAAGTCATGGCAACCAATAAAAAGACGTTTTAAAACAAGCTGCTACACGCGAAACTGGCCAATCAGCATTCAACATGAACTCATGCGTGGTTTACTAACGTGACAATCTCTATTAACCCCGTCCCACGGTTTGGTAAATATTGATTTATACCAGTCACTGCAATAAATTACTCTGAATATCAGAGAAACGTGATCAATCTACTAGTTGAAAAGCCAAATATTCATGTTAACAGCGTTTACCTTTCAGCGTGTCATAAACACAATGCTAATTGAACATAAACATTACGATAAGTTCTCAGACAATAGCTGTAAAACACGTGACTAGTATAATACTTGTTCAATTTGTATAAACCTTCCGTATACATGGCAATTTCTATAAATTTTATATTTAAAATATCGTCTGATGTTGCATACAGTAAATATTATTAAAAACACTTACACATAACAACGCTACGCAAAAACAGTTAAAAAATAGATTTTTAGCTATCCTTTTACACATGTAGAAGTTTATTCAATGTCTCCTTTCATGAGCAAAACTGCTAGGCTTTTTGTGAAATGTTACTAAAAAATGTGTGTTTTTTGTGTTTCTAACTGAATGTCCCAATTTGAAGCACCTCCCATGCAGTTTGTCTCACTTAGCTGATGCATTGCCTTTGGGTAAGCGCGGCTCATCTTTACTTCACACCTTAAACAGCGACAATACTTAACTTATCACACGAGCTCGCCATCTGCTTTAATGCGAGTATCAGACTGGATTACGAAACGAAAAAAATGTTTTGCTCAAAAGGAATATTGCTACAGTGTGAAATGCTTGTAAGAAAACTGCCATCTACAGAAACCTTTTATGCACGAATTTTTCGCCAACAACAGATGGTGTTTTTAAACGCTTTGAAGTTTATGCACTATCTATGGACGGAAACCGCGAATTAACAACTCGGCCCAGGCAATAAAATAGAGCTTCGCGTGGGTGCGTTTGTGACTAGATTAATTGTTTGATACTTATGTACATAAAAACAACGTATGCTGACATTTGAAACAAGAATAATAGTCACTAATTAAATGTATCAGAAATTAATTCCGTAATTCTTTTTTATGCAATTATCGGGAACTTCCAACTTAAAATCATAAAAAGAAAAGTTTTTAAAATTCGTGTCATTCTTTACGATTAAATTGGGAACGGAAATTATCCAAAACATTCCCATGGGTCATTGCACGCACAGCCTACGCGGCAGATTTAATCACGGATTTCATTAGTTTAGCGTCGGTTGTAAGGCAAGTTTACTGTATGGTATTACCCAAATTTGGATATATCGATGATCGGATAGCAGTCGGACCCTTTCGGAAAGCTGATTTTCCTGCGTGTTTGACGAACGACTAAAAACGAGTCATATTCTCATCAGTGAAAATTTTATCATTTTAAAGGTTTTTAAAGTCGTACACAGAAAACTTCTATTCCCTTGATTACGCCTTCATATATTCACTATGCATGAAGCTGTTAAGATCCACACATGTCCCCTAGTTTTTTCTATCGATTTAATTTATGTATTATGATGATGCCTGTTTCGCGGTTCATGTACTATTTAAATATACCAAGAGTTCTATGAGATATAAAGCACAAGGCATAGCCAAGCGTTATACATGACTAAAAATACTACCGATCTCATTAGTCGACCAGTTAGGTTATGTTGAAAATCAACGCTGTTCAAGTGGAGAAAATCAAATTCAAGGCTAATCTGATATTCCACTAGATGTGTACTGTTTTTCTTTGTCTTTTAACTCTTTTCTAGATTATTTCCTAATGAGTGTTTTTAAATTTATACAAAACCATCGCTGCATGCTAGCCTGGGAAACTTGCATTCATATGCAAGCTTTAATTAATTGCCTGCTCGCAGCGCAGGTTGTAGAGCTCGTCGGCGTATTCAATCATAGTGCGCACACCTTCGGTGACTGGTACCCAGTCTTCGGGAACGTGTTCATCTCCCCAGTATGCACCAGCTATTGCTCCAGTCATACTGGCGATGGTGTCAGTATCCCCTCCCAGAGACATGGCATAAAGTAGCGCATCTTTGAAACTAGTGTCGGACTTACACAGGAATGCAAATATGGCCGCGGGCACGGCTTCGACAGCCTTGATGCCATGGCCCAGCGTGCCAATGACATGTTGCGTATTTGGGTTACCTTGAGATTCCACAAGAATTCGCTTGATATTTTCAAACTGATTAACATACGATTGCTTGGCTTCGGTTTTCTCCATATTTGCTTCATTATTAGGAGATATCTCAACATTTGATCTGTATAGGGAAAAGTTAATTAGGCCGAAATGAAGTGCAAGTATCTTCTTTCGTTCTGTAGTTGCAAAAAACTTATTACTAGAATGGAATCTAAGGGCCATTTTTTCATTTTAAACGTGTCGCACGCCAAGGTGTAAGTATCATATTGTCAGATATCCCATCGTATCGTTATCGTATCGTATCGTTAAGTATCTATCGTATCTTATCGTAAGGTATAATAATAATAATAATCTTTAATGATCCATCTTAGGTTTAAAAAAAAAGTACAATGGATTTACAATGTCGAATAGATTGAGATATGTTAAGCATCGTATCGTGTCGTATCGTAAGGTATCGTATCGTAAGGCATCGTACTGTACGGCAAGGTTAAGTATCATGTTGTCAGATATTGTATCTTAAGGCATCGTATCGTGTCGTATCGTAAGGTATCGTATCGTAAGGCATCGTATCGTACGGCAAGGTTAAGTATCATGTTGTCAGATATTGTATCTTAAGGTATCGTATCGTATCGTATTGTATGGTATCGTATCGTAAGACATCGTATCGTACGGCAAGGTTAAGTATCATGTTGTCAGATAATGCATCGTAAGGTATCATATCGTTAAGTGTCGTATCGTAACGTAAGGCATCGTATCGTTAAGTACCGTATCGCGTTGTAAGGTATCGCACTTACTTGAGCTCCAAATCATCATTCTTTTCCAAGTGTCGGGCGGTGTCAATCATTTTATCGATATATGTTCCCACATCTAGTGCACCTGGTAATGTGTGTAGGCACTCGTACACTGCCACAGCCTGAAGAATTGCGCCTTGGACACCAAGATAGTGCGCGTGAGTGATCAGAGCATTCAGTCTTGAATTCTAAAAAAAAGCAAGATATTAGAATTCCGCTAAAAGCTAAACTAAATTTTATCAGGCACTGTTGTCACGCAACCAAAAAAGACGAATTTGCTGAAGAAGAAAGACGAGGAAAGACAACTTTAAGAAAGCCAAATTTACAGACCAAGGAGACTTAAGGTCATTTTCCATTACGGCCGTTTTGCCCGCGCGGGCGGAGCGGACATTTCTAAACATGCTCTGCTGTTGACTGTCCGCTCTTGATCTCGCGTCCACGCGGAGAAAGTTGAATTACTTTTAACTTTCCTGGCGTGTACGTGAGACCAAACGCGGACAGACAACGACAGAGCATGTTCAAATCTGTGCGCTCCGCCCGCGCGGGCAAGACGGCCGCAGTGGAAAATGACCTTAATAAAACACTTTCGAACTTATGCATCATGAGGCGCCAAGTGTAAATTTATTATTTAGCTGAAAAAGGGATGAAATTTTCGATTATTTATAAATAATGAAATCAAGATGACAATTATTTCTATATCATAACTTTTAGTGATCTTTATTATTTATAAATAATGAAAGTTTTCATGCTTTATTTATAAATAATAAAATTTGTAAACAACTATTCATTTATAACTTAGTTTCTTAGAGTAATTATTTATAAATAATGGAAAATTTCATCCCTCTTTCAGCTAAATAATAAATTTACACTTGGCACCTCATAATGCATGGCATTTGCAGTGGATGTTGCTTACACTGCCATAGCCAACACTCACTTTCATAACCTCTTCGAGACTATTATGATAAAATAATGCAAGAGGAGAGACCCTCATAGCAGCACCGTTGCCATAAGAACCACGACCATCAAATTGTTCACGTGCTGGAAGCGTGACATCTTGCAAAGATTCCGTTCGTAGTTTTTCAAAAACCGTCACCACAGCACCACCGTACCCACGGGAAGGCTCGTGAAAATACGTCTCTACGAACTCCTGTGCCAGATTATTGATATTAAAAGTCTTCTCGTACAGAAGGGAACGACATAACGCCATGGTCATGGCAGAATCGTCGGTGAATTCAAACTTTCTTTCTGTCGCTTTCATTTCGGCAAGTTTCTCGACAGAAAACAGCTCAAATCGGTGTGAAGGCACAGGCACATTGTTGTATTGCCCTTCAAACTCCGCACCGAGCGCATCTCCAAACAAAGCGCCGAGTAAACAACCTCGAAATTTACTACGTAAAAGTCCCACTCCTGCCACAGCCGCCATCTTGAATCTTAGAAAGTATGAAATGAGCCAGCAACTTTAAAAAAGTGAAATCAATACTTTATGTACGTAATCATATAGTAAACTAATAAAAATGGCGGAAGAGCGTCACCAAGCTTCTGCAATTCGCTCACTTGCTCGATCCAGGTGTTGTCCCACTTTCTGCATGAAAATTAGCATATTATCCGCTAACAAGCCCAAGTCACAAATCGCGAAAATTTCCTTTTGGCCCGACCCAGCACCAATCCAGTTAAAGCCCCTCAATGTCGTGATTACCATGAACTTACTGCAACCGTACAGATATTTCAAAGATTTCCTTTTGCTGGCTCACCTGCGCAGCATTAGCACATGCTTCAACAAGTAGTATTGAAGGATTTAAAATAAATGCGCTCAGGTGATAGATAGTCTTCGCTCAATTCCTTTTCTCCTACGTATTTTCAAAAGAGACAGAGAGGAGGGCGTAGAGGCAGAAAGCTTAGGCATGCCCCGTTTACATGGTACCGGATTCGCAAGATCACGACATCAAATTAGGCAGTTTCGAGGCGAGTTTGACTCAAATTTATGACGAGGTTGCAGAAATTAAAAACAACTACTCCTACAAAAACTTGTTGGAGCAAATATAAGCGTAAAGTGACTAAAGTCGATGCCGTGACCACGCGAACCCAGTACCGTGTAAACTGGGTCCTTAGAAATCAGGTTTCGTACTTGCGTCATCATAATTTCCTCCTCAGCAAGGTATTCAAGCGCAACTGTTACAGCACACTCACACAATTCTTTACCACTATTTCCTTGTATTGTCTGAAAGCCGTAGTAGCGTGAAATCTAAAGAGCTTTGTTTATAGTGTTTACCACATTTGCCAACACGCCACTTCACCTTGGCCTTGATTTGGCAAAACCGTGAACCTTTGGCTGAAAATTTGATAAATCGAAACAGGGAGCGAAAAACGTTTGGAAAAATAAGACCTCGGAAAAGATCAACAACTACCACCTTTCGCTTATCCTGTTTTTAACACAGGAATAACGAAATTCCGCGGTTTATCTCGCAAGAAAGACTTAGCACAAAATTGTTCTCAACAATTTACACCACGGAAATCACTTTCAAAAATGAGTTTGGGAAATTTCTTTACAACCAACTTCTGAAAAATTAACCTTTCTAATGGATGTTTTCTAAGCTGCAAAGCTAATAGGAACCACAAGAATAATGTACAAACAATCATTCTAGCTGCTGTATATTCACTGTTGAGAAAGACTTTGACTGTAAGTGTACGATAGTTACGAACAAATGAGAACTAGGTCTAAAAAAAGGAGCGAAGTTGCATAAAAGACATACAGGGACTAGCAAATTCGTGGCGCATTCTAGTTGTTATAGCAAACATGGGTTGCATAAAATTCTTCACATATTTTTCTGGAAGAATTCAGCCAAACAAAAGATATTGTTTCAAAAACTCCGTTTCCGTTGTTGCATCAGCCCAGGGATATGGTTCTTCTTGGACACTTAAGTCAAAGTTTTGGGAAGAAAAGTCGAAATAACAAGAGTTTCACAAAAAACTCATAAAACTATACAAACTCTCTATTAACCCTGGATTCTTCTGAGACAAATTCCGTGTGAACTGTTAGAAAAACCCTAGGAAATCCAGAAACGAAAAACCCGGTGCTCAGCAAAGGAATGATGACCAGCAAACAGATAGTTTATGTGATTTATTTGAGCCGAGTAAATATGTGCTTAAAGGATTTCAAGTATCACTTGAGGTACTCAGAGAAAGGCACATTACGTTGTTGGATTGTAGACCGACGTCTGCATGCTATATTGACACAGGTTTTTACACGGACGCATTATACTCCAGTTTATCGCAAACGCTAGTTGAAGCTCCTAACTGTGATCTTTATTCACCCATTCGAGTAAAAGCAAACAATGTCAGAGTTTTTCCATCGAGCTGTCATAACATGGAATTGCCATTATGTTTAAATCTCTCACCTCTCGACCCTTGATCCTCAACTCTCGATTTCAAGTCCCAAACACTTACGTGGGTCTGCACGTCACACCCGTCCCGTAGGTCACAACACGCCTGTGGTTCCTACCAACAAGTTCTCATGACCTGCCTATTTTCATCCATGCCAAAGTCTCTTTGATTTTTGAACTTTCTTTGCAAAGGTTTCTTAAAAGCCTCATAAGGTCTTTAAAGCTTATTTCTTCACAAAGTCTCTTCAGAACCTTATCTCTTCAACAGATATTTTTGGGGCCAATTCTCTTTATATAATTTCTTTTGCCTTCATTTATTTGCTATACTCAAGGTTTTCGGCATCGCAACCTTATTTCCTCACAAGGACTCTTTAGCTACAATCTTATTCATTCACAAAGTCTATTTTTGGGGGGCCACAGCGCGTTAAATATCTTTGGCTACATATCATCGTATTTTCTGTATAACAGTAAAAGATACTGTGGAAGTACTAGCGCACATATAACCTTACAAAGACAACAAATAAGTTGCCAGCTGCCTTGTACGCTAACTAGACTTGCGCACATTCGTTACAAGCATTTCAAACAGTGCAAACAGCTCTATAGCGCGCGAAAAAGTGACACTCATGGTAACTATATAGTATTTGCAAGATCCAAATGTAAACAAATTGCGTTTAGTTGGTCGGTAAACGCAGACGACCATTCAACTAGAAGATAATTTGTTTGCTATTAATAGCAATAATTGCATGAGTGTGCGATCCACAAGAAGTCTACGAGTTTTTCCAAGTCTTTCAACGTGCTCGCCAAATTGAACTCCTACACAAAATTCTCGCTTCCATGTACTCGCCTTAAAAGTTGAGCAACCGGGCCGTAAGGTAAATCAAGCTGAAACAAGTTGCTTCTTAACCAAAGGTACTTCTGTTTTTGGTCGCCAAACCGGAATTCCCTTTTCAACGAACCTAACGTTTTTACGTGATGGTAGACATTCCATTAGTTCTGCAATATAGAAATATATTTGATCACCTCAAAATAGGGCAAATCACAGCCGGCACAACCAAAGTACAAGTGCTCGACTGTTTTCAAACAATACTTTGACATCTTTTTTCCGATTCGCAAATTTTAGAATTTTTCGAGATCGTTTTGGCCATTTTCAGTTTGGATTTGAAGTGTTCAACTTCTATAGAAAGTGTACTAAGACTCAACTGGAAACCGGTTTATCCAAGTCATAAGCCGTTAATCAGTTGGTCAGGAATGGGCGAACACTTCACTCTTCGCAGTCATTTGATTTAGATTGAGTTAATGTTCTCAGCTTGTCAGTATCGGAAATTCGGGCAATATGGAGGAATTATCTCAATACTCATGACGTAGGATGACAAACGTTTTGAAAACAAAACTATACAATATTGACATAACTTCAAAAATAGGAAGACTTTGTTTGGAAAATCATTTTTGAATGATGAAACAAATCTTCGAGTACTTCTCATATTTTGTAGTTTTTTTACCCGAAATATGACGTGTGTGCTCTTATCATATCTCTGACGGAGGATGATTTCGCAATGGAAAAGATTTCAGAAAGACAGGTTCTCTAATTGTTACATGAAAAAATCGTAGACCTATGATAAAGTTGAACGGGAATCTCTCAACGTCTCTTAAAAAATCCCAGAAAAAGCGAAAAACATCCAAAAAACGAAAAGGAAAATTCGAAAAAATCTTATAAAAATTTAAATAATGCAATCTCGACAAATTACTCTTCAGAGGTTTCGAAATTCCGTATTCCTTTTGCACCTGCTTGAGGATTCACAACAAGATTTGAATTAGTTCAATCATTCACGTCATTAGTGCAACGAAATTTCAATAATATCTGACAGTGACAAACGAAAGTCACACCAAGCTATCATTTTATGTTTCCAAAAAAAATATTTGGCTTAAGATTTGACAATTTAGTCTGATAAATACATCAATGCATAGGTACATCAAGTATAAGAACAAAACATGCGACTGATTGATGTTCAAATTTTTAAAGAGCAATCTCACGTACTGTTAAAAATCATGACTCGCAACCTGTTCTATAGAAAGAGTAGCTTCGGGTGCCAAAACGATATTCGCATATTCCTGAATACTTTTTAATCTTTGTTTTTGTTCGCTCTACCATAAACAACGCCAATGCTAATGAGTACCTAATTTTAAAACATGGCGGTGAAGCTCTAGTCCTCCTAACGACACCGTTCCTATTAAGTACGGGAACGGTGTCGTTAGAAGGCGCCCCGCACGTAGGACATGCTGTTCAGTGGGCCAAGGTGACCACTGAACGCGAGTAAATGTTCGATAATCATCTTGGCCTTCTCAAACAGCATGTAATACGTGCGGGGCGCCTCTCAATTTCGCAAAAAAATTGCTTAGTCATAATTATGCGCCTGCGCAAAATAGTGAAAATTAACCACGTGTGACTTGCCCACTCCGATTTATATTCCGATATTGCGATGTCTAGTTTTAAGGAAAAAGCTCGCTTTGTTAGTCGAATACATTCAAAGCAAACCCGAACGGTCCTGTTGATGAATCCCATATTTTTGAGCAGCACCGTCATCGACGCAAAAAGAGTGCGCGCGTCGAAGGGCAATCAAGTGCGCTAGTGGAAGAACGAACGCATCTATCCTCGGTCGCAAAAGAAACGAAGGACAAAATGACATTTCGTTGAATTTTAACAGGCTGCGGAGTAAATGCGATATGATCTGAAGTTATTTGCCAAACACCGGAAACCATCTTTTTTGCATACCAACACTTCCTGTGATAAAGAAATGCTCTTTAGTAACTTTGCTTTATTCGCTCTTGCATGCTCAAAAGACTCCCATAAGTGGCACGGCGAGAAAGGACGAGGTACTAGAGCAGCCCGAGAGAAAACAAACGACAATCTCGATTATACATTGAACGAATATCGATAGAGAAGAAACGTGACCGTTGAACATCTATATTCCAACAGGGTGTTGAAAGGGTGTTGTATTTGAATCCTGAATGGGGAGCATCCGTACACTAGCCATTTCACAAGATTAGATTGCCTAACCTACTGTGATTTCCTAACTTCTACTGTTTATAAAATCCCACTTCGGAAGTCGGCTTCGCGCAAATTCTTTCAGTTGTCTTCAAGGGCACATCATTGAGTGATGTGAACGCTGACGATTAGCACAGCGCGAGTACTACATAGTGAAAGAAGGAACGACAAAAGCCTTATCAAAGGAACTAAAAGAACGAAGTGAGGTTTTGTGCACGAGACATCGGAAGTTGTGTGTAAACTCAGGAAGGACAGACGGGAACCGAGCCCTCCATTAATACGCCAGTTGCTGACATTCTCTTCTATAATCACATTCACGTTTCGCATCTCGATTCATGAACTGGACGAGCGAACACTTCGACAACAATTGCTTAGTACGTGTACAATATCTCAACCTACTACAATTCATCGTTCAAATATATATGGCAGGACGCTTCGACGCGCAATCCAAAGGCTGGCAGACTTACGCGAAACCCATAGGACGACTTCAAGCATATGGAGCAAAATTCGGTCACTACGGCGAAGAAATCAAGAGTTTACAAGAGGACGACGAGTGCATTTACTATCCTACCGTGTACGGTAAGGAAGACAAGCTCAGAATCGTGAGCAACCCAGGATACGGACTCAAGACAAAAGAGACGAAGTTAAAACCTAGTTTGGCTGATTACGATGCTTCGGACGAAGGAATATACGAGGTGCTTCGTTGTGCGGTTGCTCAACCGACTTCAAACATACCGTTTCGACAATTGGGCAACAGAAACCCGCATTGCCCCGTGCCTAGGAATGTTCTTCGTGCATTGAATAACGATCTAGCGCAAAACAGGGGTCGAGGAGTGTTGACATTTGAACCAGGCGTTTGTCGGCAAGAGTACGCCACTTGCATGAACAACAACTACGAGAATTCTTGCGATAAGAGTAATGTCTTGTCACAATTCGATCGCAGCGTGAGCGAAGTGGAAGACAGCGAAGAACTATTAGACTATTGTACCTGTATGTGTATGGTTAAGGGTGCCTTCTATCATCTGACGAAGGACTCTGACTCCGAAGGACATCTTGCTGATCAGCCATGTTCTTGCGCTGGTCCTGTGAGCAAGTGTTTACCACGGTGGGGTTGCTTGGGAATCTTTGCCTTGTTCTTCCCATGCTTATGGTGCTACCTGCCGATGAAAGGATTGAAAAAACTTAGCGGAGCACACAAATGTTCGGAGAAGAAGACTCCATTATAAGTACAAGAGAAAGCGGGAAAATAGCATAGGCTTGTTGATAA
Organism: Phenganax marumi; assembly: GCA_025400095.1. Classification (NCBI taxonomy): domain Eukaryota; kingdom Metazoa; phylum Cnidaria; class Anthozoa; order Malacalcyonacea; family Clavulariidae; genus Phenganax; species Phenganax marumi. The sequence continues at coordinate 31,021 of JAODVM010014454.1, forward strand.
AAGACAACGAAGACAGGGACACTTTATGTTTGTATATATATTTGCTCATCAGAGATTTGACCTAGAAAAATAATCCCTGGCAGGAATGAACTATATTCTTTTATGTTAAAGATCTTGTTGTTGATGATGCGATAATTTTGAACGAAAAACTTTCATTTATAAGTTAATCAGAAACGACTGCGATTCGTGGATGTATAGACGACAATATTTTCGTCCCTCATCAACACAAAATCTTTACATATTGTTCTGTTCATCAAGATGTCCAATCTTTAGCGCATCGTGCATAGAAGTCTATCATAGTAACACTAAAATTTCAATGAAATTCGGTACAGATGAAAAAGGCAATGACATGCATTGACATTGGTAGTAATAATAATGACCAAACTATTTATGTTTATATTAAAATGTTCGAAGTAAGTTAAATTTTATATATATACAGAAAGAGAGACAAAATGAGCATTGAAGTATTTAACTAGATGAGTTCTATAGAAGGCTGAGTCTAAATTATCAATATATATACTTGCGGTATTGCATTTTCTTGTAGATATTGCGCGCGCGGCAAATATTTGTAAAATATACTAGTGTTGAATAGGATATTTGGACTGGCGTGCACACTAATGTTAAATAGTTTGTATAGCGTCTGCGATACTGAAAGCATGTGTATTACAAGTAAAATAAAATTCCGTTTTGGAGTGATAGGACAGTGTTTTAGTCATCTATACCACTCTATACTGTGTGAAAGGGCTAAGGCGCTTTCCGCTACTATCTAAGTGTGGCATTATAGAGTTTGCGTATAAACCTTGGCATAAGCATTGCCAATAAAAGTATAGTGAGTCTTCCGCAGGCCAATTCTCCTTCGTAAACTTTTTATATTTCAATAATCAATTGAGTAATCATAATATGATATATCAGAATTGAAGAATTATATAACTTATGGTATTAACGCATCTTACTTCACTAAACTACAAACCAAGAAGATCACTTTGAATATTTACAAATAATTTAAATCAGAGTTGCTCCACGAGATATTTGTTGTTTTAGAGAAAATTTGGATCTATTTTGAATACCATAGAAATATTAGTGCAACTGCGTCTGATTTGCACAGACGTTTAATGAATACGTTGTAATGTTTTCTTAAACCTGTCTCTTCTAAAATAGGTCATGTTTACAGAGCGCATACAAAAACAGACAAATCCATATTAATTTTGCATAAAAATACGAGGCAAAGCCGCCGGGTCAACGAGCTCAAACGTCGAATAATTGAACAAGTTGGGAGCACGCCAATTCGAGTGGGTGAAGAACCCGCGGACGAAGGAATACGAGGAATCGCAAGCAATCTTGTTGATTTCCTTCGCGTGGTCGCTTCAAAAGATAGCCCGAAGCTCAGTGGAAATGATTCGTCAGTTTTCAAGGAAGCGCCCTCGTGATAATGTGTTCGACATTGGCGTGAAAAATGAACGGGAATTGCTGCCCACATTTCGTAATCCGTTCCGCTCATAAACACGTACACAGTATATTAGAGAACAGAAAAATGCCCTTGGGCTGGTGGAGGATATAGGTTTCTATGTTTGTTGGCTTCACCATTGGTGGAAGACAATCGGTGGCGGATAACTTGAGTTATTTCGAGAAAATGATGACAATGATAATGCGTTTTAGTTAGTGGGGCCACACAAAACGCGTGGCATGTGATAGTCTCGTGTATATGAGGTGAAAAAACGTATAAACAAGTGAAAATAAGATAGTCCGCATGCTCTTATAGAAATCTGATGTATGGGTTTCGCTAAGCATTATAGGATAATAGCAGACAGTGGTGAACTTGCAGTGATCGTTAGAAAATGATCAGTCACAGGCTTTTGTATCGCTGCGAAAAACCTCGAACATGCATAGTGACATAGGATGAACCGTTTATGAAAAAAATGTCATCTTGCTGTTGTTGAACTGATTCACATTTTCTCTCTTTTCTTTCTCAGTTTGAAAAGCTCTTTTTGACTTACTCGTGCGCTTATCCAAGAGGATCAAGTTTTTCCCGACGACCGGACACAGAAATAAGTTGTTTTTTTTAAACAGCTGCATGCATGGCAAATCAAGTTGCAGTGAAAAAGAGTCCTTGTTAACGGTCAAAAGTTAACAGCCATCAAAATAAAATTTCCGCAATCGTAGGCTAAAAAAACTTCTGAAGAAACGTCGCCAGATCCTACTATAACGCAAACACACGATTGTCAGCAAAAGTCCTTAATTGTATGCAAAAGCCACGATAAGTATCTCCTTAACCCATTTCTGTGTAGTTAATGTACACGTTTAGTTGTTCAGTTCTACTTAACCCTGCAAAAAATTTTTGGCGTATACCCAGAATTTTTTTAAGAATTTAGTAGCCCTCATGAAGAACGAAAGGTCAATGATAAAGCTTTGAAAATACAAAATCAACTAAAAATGAATGAAAGAGAAACTTTAACTATCGTACCTTAAAAATACATGGTATCCTAACAGATGAAAGCAAACAATTATTCTAAATCTTCAACGGATTCGAAGCTTTTCGTTACTTGTAGCCGAAACATTATAACTACATAGTTTTCCATGCAGTGCTGAGCTGGATGAGTCGCAATATCGTCACAGTATTTCCTTAGATTCAACAATATTTAAAAATTGATAAGAGAGTAGAGCCCCAATGTTTATAAAACGAAACATCATGCAGGAATGTAAACAAGTGCGCAAAAAACTTACACACACTACACAGTGCAAAACAAAATATTTATTCTACTGTAATGTATCATAAAATAACGAGTTCCAAAACATTACTAACTGGCACGAATTATACGCGTACTACTGATGGCCAAGTTCTAACACACGCCCCAAACCACAAATTCTAAAATATTATCATAAATAAAAAGAGATGGTTGTTGCTATCCCACGCAACAGATCCTTCCCGCAAGCTGTTTTTTTAAAAAAACCTTTCATTAACACGAACTTTGTTGTTTTCCTATTTTGCACTCTTCGAACTCACATTGACCAGCACCGTGCGTCATGACTTGGTTTTGGCAAGCGCTTAGAAGGAAATGCATGAAATCCTGTTATAATATACAACAGTTCCTATCTCGCGGCACTGCTGAGAAACGTGGGTTCTATCACACATGTTTATTTAACTTGTTATTTTACCTTTTACAAATCATATATCCTGTGTGTTCACTCTATGTTGCTTTTAATCGAGTGGCCTACAGGTAGGTAACAGGCTAGCCGCTGTGAACGGAAGACCTTACAATTTTCTCCGTTATGCCCGTCAATATCACAATGCTTATAGGCTCAGAGAAAGACACTAGACTGGAGCGTAGAGAATTTAAGATGTCAGTTGAGAATAAACTCCATTCGTTTTGCTAAACCAGAGTAGTGATAACGTGTGATGAAGGCACTAGAACGGAGTGCACAAACTATGGGTCGTGAATTGCAATTTCTTGCTAAGCGACGATCATTTTACTGAACTAGAGTAATGATAATGTGCAACGAAGACGATAGAGGTTGTGAATAGTAAAATTCTTGAGAAGTTACACATTCATTCCACTAAACCAGGTCAGTGATAAGATGTGATAAAGACACGAGACTGGAGTTTCGAAACTTTGAATTGAGACTTGTTAATCCTAGCTATAAAAGTTAAATTCACTTCAACAAGTTTCATTCATTCTACTTAACCAAAGCAATGATAATACGGGATGAAGACAATAGATTAGAGAGCAAAAACTATGGCTAGTAAATTGTAACTTGCTAAGGTACATTGATTCAATTTACTAAACTATGTCACCAATAGGATAAGTCGTACCACTAAACATAACTACTAAAATCGTGTGTCACCCAATACAGCAAGTTCATATGCATTACTTCACGAAAAAACTAATCGACACAACATCACTGACTTATGTCATTATACAGACAAAAACAATTTTTTCCCGAATATTTCCAATTAATCTGTTCCCTCATTTCCTACGTTATGCATTCTTCTAATGCTAAACCACAGAAATCGCGTTCTGATGTATTCATATCTCAACCCAGACTTTGAAAAATTTACCGGACACAGCCACAGACGATAGCGTATCGATCAAAAATATGCACATCAACGCCACGCAAAAATTCAATCTACCTTATTAGTTGCACTTATATTTATTGAGCCTGTATGCACTATATGTATTCGTGATGAGTGAAACTACGAATGAATAAATGAAAAAATATATCAGCATTGATTAGTATACTAAAATAGAAGGAATTGTCCTCGTATCATCAAAAATATTTTGTAACATTGCATTGATTTATTGAAGTGCTGTATTAAGGTCAGGGATTGTACATATTAGTTTAATATGTTCAGTGATTTAATGCGTCTGCAACATGGTCAGGGATCGAACGTGTTTATCACTGGAGTGATTTAAAGTGCCTAAATCCAACTTCGAGCTTGTACAATGCATAATCCCTAGTCTTGATAAAGGCCCTTTAAAGAACTCTAATATCGTGAATATGGAAAACGTCTGACCTTGATATAGGCACTTTAAAACACTCAAGTATGATAAACATGCACAATTTCTGACCGTGATATAAACACTTAAAATCACGCAAATATCATAAAAATGCACAAGTCCTGACTTTGATTTAGTCCAGTTGAATGAATCATATATTAACTATATTTCTCAAATCATTAATAATTCATAAGCAAAACAATACCGCGGTAACTAAGTTCATAATTTTGTCCGTAATATTCTCTTCAAATACAAGTTCGTTTTAAGAAGCAATTCAGTAAATTCAAAGGCTGTTCATTGCCTGAATATAAAACACGTCAAAGTGTGTAAACTTGACTGGCGCCTCGCTTTTCACCACAAATATCGGTGTTTTATACACCGATCACAAAGACTCTCTTCTTTTATTACATATTACATGATCTCACGGTTAGACAACTTTACTCTACGACCGTTATGATCTTACGTGGGCATCTGGCCTATAAGTTAAGACCAACACGTTTCTGTGAAATACTTCGACAGCTCAAAGCCGTATTTCCGTGCTTATGGAATCTCTACTTTCTCCAACGCACTGGAAGCTAAACTAATGACGTTAACAACGGCTTTCTAGTACTACCGCCATTGTTTTACGTTGACGTACATGCTACAGTAAATGTGCATAGAATGAATGGTATATGTCTAGATGTAGGAAGCAAATTAAATATATGAGTCGTCGGTAAGAGCAATTAACCCTAATCTTCCGGGTCATGTATTATCATTCGACACGCCCAAAATAATGCTGATACATTCTCTTGAGATCATTGGAGAATCCTCGTTCCTCTCGCGCGTTCTGCTTAGTAGGGCACGTTTTGATATACAGTAGCACTGATTATAGTACATGGAGACGTATCAGCGAACTCCGTAAGCTCTCATAATGAGCCGTGATGTTACAGATTAAGCTTGGTCTCCATATAGTCGTAAACGTCGTAAAGATAGGGTCACGATATCTCTCGACAGCCAAAATATTCTATCTTCTTGGCAGTATATCTCAAAGAAAACATGCATGTTGTCCACTAATAATTGCTTTGCTAATACATTGTTTTAAAATACATTATCTCGGATGTTTAGAAACTTCGTGACTCTACCTTTAAGATGTTCACGACGATATGGGAACCAGGCTTTAGACCTGATATAGCAGTCCACTGCCTACTGAGGCAGTTCAGTCATCACAGAGTGGTTTCCAGTAAAACCGATCTGTACCTCTAGAAGAAATGGGCAGAGAATGGAAGAGGAGGGGGAAGTTGGCTCGAGTACACTGCTTTAGCAGGATATGGCGTTCAAAAAGGATATTTGCTTGGGAAGAGATTAGACCTACTTTATTAATAGTACAATAGATCCAAAAAGATTCATTGGTAATTTGTAATATACTTGGAACTAGAAAGAAGTGTCAGAGACTAGGGATAAAACTTACTGCAAGCAAATTTACTACAAAACATATTAATAGTACGTCACTACATGTTCACTGAGAAAACTAGGAGCTGAAGGTGCTAGACTGTGCATAATCATTAGGTGATACTATAAACAATTAAACGAAATGCCGAAAAGAGAGAAAACATATTAAGTATATTGGATTGTGGAAAGAGCACGATAATGCCTGTAATGCTATAACAATTTCACACATGTGATGAAACTAAATTGACTACGTGGTCTGGTAGTCGCTAAACTTGGAGCTATACGGTTCATTTAAACGAGTTATCTTATTCTTAAGAGACACGAGTCTTTATAATAAAATGATGGAAGTTAAGACATGTGGAAACGTCATGTCACCCAACACACTCAATCATATAGTCAATTTCCTGCGCAAGAATATTATATCCAATATCAATAAGTTATACGTAGACTATTGCTGACATGAGTGCTCATCACAAGCAACAATTATGCACCCACACACGACATCCACTTTGATGGGAAAATATTAACTTTGAAACAACTAGAGGCATGAAATCCACCGTTCGAATTCGATCAGGTGCGTTCCACATTTTTTATGAGTGTTAAATACGCCTCGTCGTATATCACTCTGCTGCAAAACTGCAAACTGAACTTCTGGTCAACAAAATTCAAGTTTACTACCTCATCGACTACCGCAGCTGCTAATTCGTTCTTATTTTACGAACAGACATCGTTTTGAACATTTAGCTAAAAATAACCGATACAATTAATAAGCTGTTGATCTAAGAAGAAAGAGCTTTTGTCCTCTACAACATCCTTTTTCAAAAGAAAGAAATTTAGGGGGAACTTGAAGGAAAAAATAGCAGAAATTATCAAACTATTCGAAACATTTCGAAATTTTTAATTGCTCATTGGATTGATTATTTTCTTCACTAAAGTGAGGCACTTATAGAGAAGATTTTAAATTTTATGCCATTAAGTTGAAAATACACGCACTACATTACAATCGATTCAAACCGACAAAGACTGAAAAGCAGGAAAATTATATGGTTGATATACAACGACAAAGACTCATATTAAGCGGTTATTTTTTATCTGCTCTCTATAATTACTGTACACGCACAAAAGACAAATAAGAACGAATTGAAGTTCAAACTGTTCCTTAGAAAATACATAAAAAACACTCTTTATACAAGTTTTCCCGCAAACGGTTTTGGCAATAATTCAGACGACTAGAGTATTTTTTCAATTAAAAAGCAAATATGCACTTATAAATACTGTATAACATTCGGTCAGGGGGTTTTATATTTCAAGTCAGCGTGTACTGAGCACGTATTGAGAAACAAAAATGTTAGAAAATGGCCGATTTACCAAGAACTGATTAGACTGCTTTCCACTTAAGTGTTTCTGACGAGCAAGCTAGTGCATGCAAGTAAAACTCTAAATCCTTCAAAGTTTTATAGTTCTTAAAACACGGGAACAAATGGACACGTATGGCATGTTGCTTCAGCGGGCGAGGATGATTATCGACATGGTAATCACCACCTTAGCTCACTTAGCAGCACGTTCTACGTGCGGGGCGCCTTCTCAAACGACACCGTTCCCGTTAAGTTACATTGTAATAAAACAGGTTTTACTGCAATTAAACCTTTACGTGTATGCTAACTGGAACACACTCTTAAGCATGTAAAATGAAATTAACTTGTGTCTAGTGCTGCAAACTGCCCAGTAAAGCAAAATTACTGTCAATCCTTTACAAAACGAGTTTTCATATAAGACGTTCCCTCTAGACGATTTAGCTAGTCCGACAGGCAGAGCAAAGAATACGTTAGTATTTCAAACACTCAAGTGCATTTTCCCTGCATTCAGATACTCCCCCACCCTACTTTCCGATCATCGCTCTTACCTCTCGAAGTCATTTTGAAATCGCATTCCAGTGATTGTTGTCTCCATGAAATTAGAGGTCAGTTGTCCTTTCGTAGTAGCAAACAAACATCAAATATGATGAGGTCACATGCGTCTATACCGGATCCTACTAGTGACAGTGGATCAATCAGTACAAACGAAGCATAGACACAGGGACGCCAGTCGCCTGGGTGCACTTCCGTAGCTGAACTAAATTAAAGCAGAATTAGAGAGAATTAGATGGTAAACGAGTTCATCGTGCATCCTGTCAGAGGTTATTTTTACGACGAAAAGAAATAAAGTACGTTAAACACCTTCGATAAAGAGCACAATCACAAGAAAGACTAAAGATGATACACAATTTCCTGTCGTGCTTTGTAATAGGGTAGACAAAGGGTCACCACAGGGAAGAGGTTCTTTAAAACAGTTTGTATGAGTCTCAGACCTAAGAAACACTCTGTCTAGGGGAGAACAACTTACTCCTAACTTCTAAAAGCAATCTTCAGAGCCTTGGAGCTGATTCATCCACATTGTTAACTCAAACTAATTTACATTATAGCTATGTATTATTGAAGGTAACTAGTCAAGAAGCAGTAACTCTGTGAGTTCGACCAGTTTTATCGCAAAGCTTATACAACAGAACAAAATAAAAATAAAATAAAATAACAGGTACGTTCCAGTGAGCGTTACAGGCGGTACTACCACTAGTAAGTGGTGGCCATATTCAGCAGTATTGTACATATATGAAACCACCTGTAAGAGCAAGCAGATGTACTGAAAGTTGCTGTATAAGTCGCAGGCATTTGAAATAAACACAAGTCTTTCCACTTGTTGAAACGTTGTACACGGAAGTGGTAAACACCCCTCCTCACAACCTCTCCTCCCCCCCCCCCACTAACGGTGCTAATCAGATAAATATTTCAAGTCTTGAAAAATATTAGTTAGTCTTGTTCTTGAGACATTATCAATCCCCCATGCATACAAGAGTTGCGTATATAGGCCCATTTACACGGGCGATTTTTGCGGCGATTTTTCTCCTGTTGAACGATGTGATAAAGTGGATGGCTGGCGAATATAATTGGTCTGACACTTGTGCCAACGCACTCGCCAGTCAACCTACTCGATCACATACGCCAAAAGGAGAAAAATTGCAGCAAAAATCGCCCGTGTAAACGGGCCTTATCACACCCCTGTTCGTGGGAAGTCATTCGAGAGGCTTCACTCTACGTTCGGCTGATGGGACAGATATCAGCCTTGTGAAAGGTTTGAGTGTGTTGGCGAGCGCATAAATGGGAGATTTCAGGCTGTCTCAGCCGTGTGCCTCAGTAGAGTGTCCCTTATTGTCGTGGGTCGTGAGTCGTGAGTAAAAAGTCGTGAGTCGTGAGTAAGAAGTCGTGAGTCGTG
>JAODVM010014455.1:8970-20172 GCA_025400095.1 Phenganax marumi
ACTTCCAACACTCTATATCTGCAAGTCATGGCCTTGAAATAAGTGCAGTCCAATTGGCCATATTGCAAGATATGGAAGACAAGGTGAAAAATAGTTCATTAATTACCTAAAGCCTTTCTCTGGAGTTTGCAATGATTGCTTTGCACTAATCATTAAGAATCCTGGAAACCCCCAAAACGGTATTTAAAGCAAAACTTGACATACCTGCTTTCCAGCAAAGCTGAAGATACAATAAGGATCTGCACGATCTTTTTTTTGCTACATTAATTTACAAGATAATATTAATATAGGAAAAGGAAGATAGGGCAAATTATGTTTTTTCGTTTTAACGTCTTCCAATCAAGTATCACTTCACGTCAAAATTGGCCAAAAGTACCATTAAGATAGTTGCATGCTCTACTCCATCGACAGTTTTGAGTAGAGGTATAACTTGTGACGAACTTTTCTTGATGAAAAATTTAAAACCGCACAATGGACCTTTAACCTTTTGGACTAAACTTAAAAAAATTTTGAACTAGGACAATATTTTACCAAAGCCTGAAAGAGCCTTCTAGATTTAGTAAACCTGCCAAGTTTGGTTGCGAAATGTTGTAAAATAAGAAAGATATAGTCGTGCAAAGTTGGCTAATTTTGTATATTTTTCTATTACACGCGGAAAATTGATATCCTTTTTCTCAATTGGGTATTAAGCGGGTAATAGAAAAAAATATACAAAATTTGCTAACTTTGCACGGCTATATCTTTTTTATTTTACAACATTTCGCGACCATACTTGGCAGTTTTACTGAATTTAGGATGCTCTTTCAGGCTGTTGTAAGGTATATTCCTAATTCAAAATTTTTTAAAATTTAGTCTAGAAAGTTAGAGGTCCATTATTTTCTTCCTACTCACCCTTTCTAATCCACTAAACCTTCTAAAGCGATTCAATAAATTTTCGGGGTCCACTGTAATAAAGAAACAACACAAATAGATAATTTTCACGTTTAGCAGTGAAAACCATTGAAAATTTCTAGATAATCGAGAGAGCTCATATAACAAATTATAGCCCTATGTGAGAATAGCATCAAATAGGTCTTTACTAAATCGCAAAATGTTGCTAGGTTGCAATTAATGTGATAAAGACGGAACACGATTTTATGCACGCGCATGCATGAATTGTATAAATAGGCTGGTGAGAAAACAGGAATATTACTATCTTTTTCGGCTGTGGTTTTTATAGGTGCATGAAAAATTTTCATCCATACTAAAAGTCTTAAATGCACAATTATAACTTAATCTTAGATGGCCGGAAGGGTCAGGCATCCCATATCAATTCAGTGCATGGAATAGATAACTGGTATTATGGACTAAATTGTGATCTATATGCATCACAGCGGCTGGAAAAAGTACCTTATTATAAACTCGGAAAAATGGCAAAGTTTGTTTCCGAAGTGTTGTAAAGTAACTGAGGAAAATATAGGTCTGCAAAGTTTGCAATTTTTGATGTTCTTGTACATTACGTTTTGAAATTGCTACCGTTTTCGGCTCAAGAATGGTAGCAATTTCCTCAAGTCATACACATAAACAAAACTCCCAAACTTTGCACGGCGATATTTTTCACATTTACTAAATTGCTCTTTCCAGATGGTGTGATGAGTTTCCTTACTTTTGTCTAGATAAAAATTCAGTCTATAATGCAAATTATTCAATAAGCTGTCAGCTTGCAACTCCTCAACAACGATTTTCTCACGTACTTACTTTGTGGTATATCCTCTGCTCTATAAAGTTTTAGTGTAAGAACCGCTGGTGATAATGACACGCCAGGCAATTGCAACAGGTTGCTACAGAAAGATTTAAAAAAATAGAATGAAACAAAAATGATTCTGATTACTCAAAAACGTAAGAACATGAGCTTTATGGAAAATATTCAGCTCAGTAATTGGAGCACCGATGAGTCAGTTTAAAGGTTCCTGCTTGATTCCCGGCTGGGATGGCTAGAGTTTTCAATTCATGTATATATCGTTGATATTCAAAACCTTTTCTCTACGTCTAGTGTATTTTAAGTTCATTCAACTTCATCATAATTATTTCTCTCTAGTGTAAAATTGTTTTTGGTAAATAATTTCGGCATTGTGGGAAATTGAGAGTTTATGACATATGTCTTAAAATTATAGTCAAATGTAACGTTCGTAAATTTTGAAAAATGTGACTGTCCGTAATTTGTGTGTGTAAACGGTAGCATAAAATAGAAATATTACATAAGTAGAAGTAAACATGATGCAAAAATAGTAGCATGCAGCATAAGTGGCATAAGTAAGCATGATTAAGTATGACGAAATAGAGCGAGAAACTGATTATTCTACACAAGGACGCGAACGGATAAAATTATGCATAAGTGTGTGTGGACGGAAGGGGGGAGGGGGAAGAAACATTAAAATGTGCAAAATCATGCATAAATGGCGTCAATGAGACTTTAGGTTTGAAATATTCTGTTGTTAGTATGAACATAATTAAAATTAGTTAGTCGACGTTACATAAAACGAAATCGCTATCGTATTTGTGTATTAAAATAAATTGTGTTGTTGACGTGCACTAAAAAGCGTAAATCTTTATACAAAGAAACATATGCTGAAAACTACAGCCCCTTGTTTGAAATTATTGAGTACTCGGTTCGGGAGCAGCATTAGCGCAACTTAATCACTGCCAGTTTCTTGACAGTTTGGTTACCTGTACGTAGTGCAGCTACAGTACCTTTCAATATCATCGTCAGCACTTGAGCCTGTCAGCTTTTCCAAGGACTTAAGAAATGTAAAAATCAATGTTATTATCCCTGTACAGCAGATTTGTACAAAACTTAGATTTAAGAAGACTTTCCACTAAAGTCTTTTCTTCATTTTTGGCGTGGAAGTTATATATGGCGGATCTTTTTGATGTAGCTAATTATGTAATAATTATATAAAAGCTCTGCTATTTTGCCGACCCTGCAGAAAATTGACAATTGAACAATATGCACTTACCGGTGCAAACATACCAGCTTCCAAAACAACCATAGAAACTTTAAGAAAACCCTAAAATAACTCAAATAAAACTTGTTAACAATTATCTCCACCGAATTTCAAAGCGAGTACAAACTAAGTCTTGGCGCAGCTTCTAGTTTCTTCACAATTTTCTCAGATCATCGCACGGATAATATAGTCACGACATTTGAAAACAAAAACAAAACTAAAAGGTTTGGTAAAGTTTCTAAACTAAATGTGCCACTGATGAGGTTTGATAATCATATTTTGTTTGTAGATGATTTCTCAATTTTTTGTTTGCTTGTTTGTTTTCACTTATGGTTGCTAAAAAAATCTGTTGGTGTTACGACAAATGTTTAAATTTCATAAAATTTACGTTCTCTTTACCATTGTAATAAATAGAGGAAAGAATAATGCATGGACTCAAACTAATGTACAACGGACAAATCCCATTACAGACGAAGGGCCTGTTTACATGGAGGCGAGTTACTCGTCTAACTGAGATTGCTGGGACAAGCAAGTACTGTGTTTACATGGTTTACATGTGACCGAGTAACCCGGCATATGCTCCAATATAGGGTAATTCATAAAGTACTCACAATTAAAATAATAATGTGCGAAACTCAAAAGTTGCTTTGATATCAAGAGAATGGATCCAGAAAAATTTCGAAAACCTTAAATGATGGTCTGCATTTGCTTCTAAAGTCTTCTGTATAATCATTCTTCAAATCATGCATTCATAGGAGCATGCCTAACTGACGAGAATTTTTCCTGGCCTAGCCGGTTTCCCGCCGAAAAGTGTTTACATGGACCAACCGAGTAACTCACCTTGCCGAGATCTTGGTAGAAAAAGCCGGGATCTCGGCTACGCGAGTAACCGGCGCGGTTGTTCCATGTAAAAAGTCTGCCGGGTAGACTACTTATGTGTTATATACAATAGCTGGATCTAGCCGAATTACTCCGTTAGCCGAGTAACTCGCCTCTATGCAAACAGGCCCTAAAAATGGTAACAATTTCCGCACGTAATAGAAAACTATACTTAATTTGCAAATTTCGCAGGGCATCTTTCCCGCATTTTAGCTACAACCGTTACGACCAAACGTTGCAAGTTTTACTGCATTTAATCTGTTCTTTCCAATTGCGTAGATGAATCTACTTGGCTTTGCTTAGATTTAAATTTAGTCTATCATGGGTTTTTGTCCATTAGCACTATATAGTTTTTGCATATTATCTGAAAAAGAAAGTAGTCCTTACAGCTGCGTTTACACCAACACCATGAACTCGTTGATATTTCGTTGTCACGTCTCCTCCCTAAAACATTAAAATTTCATTTCGCAAATATTAATATCGTGAAATTTTAATAATTGTTGAGCTCTTCACATGCTTACAATAAACAAAAAACATTAGCCCGCCGTATGCTTATAAGTTTTGTAATGATGAAACTAAAATAGGTAAAGCATAGTGATCTATAACAGCATACACACAGGACATGCCTGGATACTCTATAGAATTCTCATTTCCGCAGTGATTACATTTTGTAAGTATACCATCACATTTTTCATAACCATTATGCTACCCATTTGCTCTTAATTTAGTCGAAATCTCCATTTCTCATTTATCTTTAATATTGCACTTATGATGAAACTCAGTCGTCACTTGACACAATCCGATACTTTTTACTCTACCAACTTTTCACGCTTCTGCCAGTAATATTATATTTACCTTCATTATCTTCTCTTGCTCGTGAGGTTCTGATAAAACGATCCACTTTCGTAGAACAAGATGGCCTGCAGAACATAAACAAATCAATGTTGACAAAATATTTTTATCAGTGCTCTCTCAAGCTCCTCCTTTACAATAATTATTTAACTAAATTGATAATATAGTTTGGTATCAACGAACTTACCTTCAAAAGAATATATTTCACGCACATCGCACTGCGAAAGAACAGGAAATGAAAAATTTACGCAACGCCTTACAAATAGTGAGCCTAAATAAAATATTGCTTTTCAAAAAATAAAAAAATGATTTAAAATTACTCCTGCTGAAATTTTCTTCATAGTCTTTACCATGCCGGTGAGTTGATACGTATACTTTATTTTACTCTAAAATCCTGACAAAATACTGGTAGTTTTACCTTGAAAAATCCGATTAAAGAATTATGACGATACCATCGTGAATCAAATACCTGGGGCAGTCAGATAAAATTTATAATTATGTCAAAGTCAATGTATGTAATAGTTCAAATACAAGACTGAGGACTTTACCGGTGTTTCCAAGTCCGAGAGGGTTTTGAAAAGACGAGCCGAAGGCGAGGCGTTTTAATGCTCGAGGACTTGGAAATACCGGTAAAGTCCGAAGTCGCGTATTTGAAGGACTTCCGAAACTCATTAACTATGCTATTTGTGGTTTGGAAATATTTCCAAACTACTAGTACTTTGGAAATGAATGCATAATCAGCCTTGTGACCCCGTGACAGTTTTTCCTCCAGTTTCAAGGTACTGATGAAATATTGATTTCTTTTGTTCTTGGTTCATGAATTATTAATTTAGAAAGCCAATTGAATTCAAAAAGATCAGATTTGTAAAGAAATATGACATTCAAGCGTACGAAAATGTCCACTTGTATAGATTTAATTTCTGGCTAGCTGGATAAATACAGAATTAGTCCCGCCTACCTCAAATTTTATCTGTTCTTCGAATAATTCTTGAAAGGTAGTTGTAAAGTTGAAAGAAAGCGTCTACGAAGGGATAATTATAAGTAAACGACAGTAGCGTTCTCGAAATAATTCACAGCAATTATTAAAACAAAATTAGAATCCTTTACTCAATATGAAAGGTCAACTGATCTTGATATTTTAAAGCACAATACTCGGGGTCGCTAGTTTTGAAGCAAAATATCATGTAAATAACAGTTTGTACTTTAATTCCTTCTTTCCCTGCTACTCTTAGTAAACCAATGATTTAATTTTAAACAAAAGCGTCCAGATAATATGGATATTGATTCTTTCTGTTTACAAGGTGGATATATATGCACTTGGAAAATGATGGCATCGAACAATAAAGATAGATGACCAAAACCAAGAGTTTAAAAAAGAAGAAAGAGGTTGAGCCCATGCAATGTTGGAGAAATGCAACTGAGTTGACTTTTTTGCTTCAAAAATAGCGACCAACGAATAAGTGCTTTTAAAACTCAAGATCATTTCCCTTTTCATGTCGTGAAAACTGTTCTAATATCCTTTTAAAAGAACACTATACTTTGTAAGGCGAAGGTTTTGGTCATGCTGTCTTGGGTTTAAAAAAGGTCTGTGTTTTAAATTTTACCTGGTTGTAGTATGGTTGATTGGTGGCGTACTGCACTCTAGTCTGTTTCTTCATCTCCCCGACGGTTACTCTAACGACAGGATTTACATCGTGACCAGAAATATGACGACCTTCGTCGATTTTTACTCGAATCTGGAAGATGTAAAAATATGACAAACGCTTGTCAGTCCACGTTTAGAAGTCGAAACTTCGAGGTCGACGTCTATATAACAGGGTATAAAATATGTCCGCTGTAAACGTTACCAAAACTTAGATTTCATTTAGAAGTTAACTTCTCGAGAAAAAAAGCTTTTTAAAATTAAACTTCGCCAAGAATATGACCTCTAAACCAGGCCTACCCAACAATAGACAAACAATTTTAAATTTTTTCTTTAAAATAATGATAAGTCTTAGACAAGAGGCATTTTTACTCTTTGACAACACCCTAGCTTTTTAACTCTTGTCTCACCTGAAATTCTCGCGGTTTCTGAGGAGAAGGCATTTCTTTGCGCATTTCCCTTACAATATGTGTTCTGTAAAATGAAACAAATTCAGACAAATTTAAACTTCATTCATTTTAAGGAACAATAATCATTATAGTCATGTTATACTACAAAGAGTCGTAAAATTATGGGCTGTTTGACCCACGTAGCAATTGCCACTGACTAAGCACATCATAACAATCTTAAGATCGAAGGAAATACAACTAAAAGGTCGGTCGTAATGAATTCCTTTCAGTTCTAACTGTAATGTAACAAGGATACACTTGTGCATGTCAATTATAAAAAACAAGTTATACTCAATACTTGGTTAAATTAATCGGGTTAAACATGTGTGGAACGTTGACAGCGCATTTTAATATTATTTTAAAGAAGCGAAAGTAATTACAAAGTTTTGAGCTATCAAAATGCCAGTTGAATGACTAAAACAATTTGAAACTGATAACACTATATCAAAAATTGCATCATGATGTAGATGTGCTATACCCAAATAAACTAGCGTGTTACATCTTACGTTTTAGTGTGCAATGGCAACCGAATGTCCTCATTATCTACTTCATCAACTGCGCCCTTTCTGTGGTCCTCTACGATTGTTCCAGCGCCAATGTGCTCCATAGTGCATTGAAAAATAGCCTAGGATGAAAGTAACATTTTATTCAAAGAACAGAATTAAGCCTATTAACTATAGATGTGATTAGCATCAATCGGGAAGTCTGTCTTACAGCCCATGTATACACAGTGATAAAGTTGAATGCATGCGTTAAAAAAAGAAAACTTCTGTCGAACTATGCAATGGCAATTGTAGTAGTAATCCTTATAAACCTAGACATTCAGAGTGAGCGCTGACGAATTCCGTGGACCAGGTTACTAACAAAATTGATTGCCATTTTTTTTGGGGGGGGGGGGTAATTAAATGGTCATGCTAAAATTGATATTGCGTCATCTTTCTTGTTGTAGCTAACGACATTTGGGATTATATCTAAGATCTAAAAAACACTGAAACATCAAAATTTGACTGCACGGTCACAGAAACATGCTAGTAACAATGCACCTGATTATGTAAGACAGTGTTACCTCAACAGGACGGTTGTTTGCGTCCAATAGATTTTTCCGGAAACAAATCTTCCTTCTTTTTCTGTCGATGAGATCTTCGAGTGGGAGATCTGTTTTAGCCAAAAATCTTGAAGAGGGGAGTAATCAGTCGTATTATGGCAAGTTCATCAATGTCAAAAGTGGCTAGTTGTTATCACTAGGTTACTGAAGTTCCATCTACGACGACTTACGACGCTTTAAAAACAAGAGTTAACTGAAAACAGCATTTCACACTGCTTCGATCGACTCCTGTAGTTTTATTCAATGAAGTTACATGCACTGTTTTTCTTATTGTTATTCTTGATGATGATGATGATAGATACATTTATTTACCCACACTTGCACCATCAGCCTGGGCTGATTTCGACGGCGGGCGTGTAACTATTTTAAACTATTCATTAACTATTTATTAACTATTTATTTATTTATCATTTATTATTTATTACTTATTATTTATTTATTTATTAACTATTTATTCTTGTAATGAACCAGCCTCTATTTTTCATACTTGTCTGGCCATAACAATGTTGTGACTTGATAGATTTTGATCTTGACCACATCCCCGCGTTGGAGATCTTCTCTAAGATCGAACTTTAATTCCTAGATAAAGTAAATCGTTATTTTCACTGAAACAGCATGCACAATTTAGCATGTTCTCTATAGCTTTATACTTGTCATTCTAACTGTCACAAAAAAATGAAAAACGCTGCTACTGCTTAACAGATAGGTTACTAATCTTATAGTTTATTGCTTCAGGGATATGAAAGGTATCTATTTGTAATGGCCGATGCCATGATGTTCCAACATATACTTCGAAGTTTACTAGCATACCGGCGATGATTGAGTTGACAACGAACGAGCCATTCTTTTAACTGTTATCAAACCACACAAACCTCTTTCCACTTTGTGTTCCGTTTAGAACCATCCTGATGATCAGAGCTTTGTGTACTTGAATCTTTGGTCTTCACCTTTTTGTCTTTTAAAAGTACAAAATCATGACTTAGTTATCACTAGAACGTCTGCATGAGATTATCATATCAGAAACATTACACATAATACAAGTGAAGAAGATACTTGACAATTATAGTGATTCCATGAAGTCACAAAATGTTGTAGTATTATTATATCATGTTGACTAGTGCTATACAACGAAAAAATTCCCCAAGTGCAACATAATGCCTGCATGACTACTTGTCTCTATAATTTTTTAGAAAAATATAACATTTTATTTTCTGCTACCATTTCAAA
Source organism: Phenganax marumi (assembly GCA_025400095.1). Classification (NCBI taxonomy): domain Eukaryota; kingdom Metazoa; phylum Cnidaria; class Anthozoa; order Malacalcyonacea; family Clavulariidae; genus Phenganax; species Phenganax marumi. The sequence goes on from JAODVM010014455.1 coordinate 18,109, forward strand.
AAAAATTCTGTGCCAGAAGGCAGATCTACCACCAAATATAACTGAAAAATATCAGTCTCCCGCATGCATCAAGTTTAAGCAACTTGCTAGTTTATTCAGTACATTAGTAGTTACACATCTTGCACACGCCATTAGAAATTATTTGCAAAAATTGAAAGAAAAGTCGCACAGTTTATGTGGTAATTATGTCTTGATGGCAACTTCTTGTTAAAAGCTTTCCGTTGGGGTACTTGGGCACTGTTAACATAACAATTCGCAAGTGCATGGTTCCTCTCTCGCAAAACATGTGGCAAGAACTGCTCTGTCAATGCGCATGCTGTTGACCACAAACAGTTACAACATTTATGCATCATTAATTTAACACGAAACTTTTGTAATCTAACATGCGTGGAAAGCTTTGCAAGCTTACTTCGCTGGACAAAATACGAGAGAAGTTCACGCAATGACTTCCTGCCTTGTTTGAAATATTTTCCCATGCATATGAATCACAAAATTGTGATTAATAATTAAAGTTGCGACGCTTGTCTTTGCATGAAACGCGTAAGCTCGTTTTAGAAATTCGTGCAAAAGACAAGCGTCGCAACTTGTACAGTCAATATGCATTATGGCAAACAATTATAAACGTATAAATTTCATTTCTTATGACTTGCAGAAGTAAAAAGACCATAGTAACTATCTGCCTGCATAGCCATGCAAAGTAGTACAATTTTAAACCAGTTATTAGCATGCTGTGTTTTAATACTCGATCGTGTTACACGAAGTTGTACGAATCGTGCTTTTTGTAGAGTTTGAGTATTCTAGTCTTCTTCGTTCTTCCCTTGGTTATTTGAAATCACGTGGTTTTTTAACCATATGATTGGCAAGCCACAATCTTGTTGACAATTTTTGCTTTTTGAGTTAATTATACAACAATAAATTAAAAAGAAATGAAAAATTTATTTATTAAACTATCGTTGAAGTCAACTGAAAAGTTTTCAATTGCCATTTTTGACATAATTGAACGCCATCTAAAATCTCAAAATCACATGATTGGAAACAAATAGAGGTTTGAGTCATGTGACTGTGAGAATGTGTTCGTCCAATCACATTGCTTGCTGTTCCACAGCTTAGGGGTAGGTAAACATCATAAATCAATAAAATTTGAAAGAAATGATATCTAGCTACTTTTAAGATATTTGTGGGTATAAATATCTTAATGTAGAACTTATTACGTACAATTAATAAGTTCAGTTTGCCTTAAGAAAAAGTATTAAGAAAAAAAAGCGATTGAATAAGAAGTAGCAGTGTATCATTTGTTTTATGCTAAATAGACATATCTTTATGCCATATAAGTTGGAATCATCATTCCTCAGCCGTGTACATATGAAAATGGAATTGACAGGCAATGTTTGAACAACCGCCTCTTCATCTTGTACAATGAAGTCAAAAGATACAGTCTTTATATTACGTTTTGACATTTCCATCTGCATAGCTTTCAGCTAAATCACGAGTTGCCATTCTTGATAAAAAAGTAATGAATGTTTTACACTGGGCCGAAATTATGTGTACTTTTGTAGTAAATATTCATTATCTTTCCATAGAAAACTAAAGTAGCTTTGCTCAGGCAACGATTCACCTGCTGGCAACCAAAAGTAATCCTCTCTACTTCGCACTTTTATATTTAACTAAGATAATCGTAGCAAAGTTATTAGTGGATAATAAGTGTTCTCAATGAGATCTATTGCTAAGAAGATAGAACGTTTTTGGCGTTGAGAGATACATAGTGACTCTTCTTATGCGATACTTACGATCTTACAGAAACCAGATTTCACGCTAAACGGACTTCGTAAAAACCAGCCTTAGGGCCTGTAAGGGCCTCCCCCATTGAGTGGGATAACGTTTTACCGTATGAAACAAACTAAACTATTTGGTTGGTCGAAAAGTTCCTCGCTATCCGGCATAACTTTGGTCCATATGAACAGGCCCTAAGTAATGCACGTAAACGATTGCAGCAGTTTATGCGTGTGGCTAAAAGTAATACAGCAATGATACAGATATGCATACACGGTTTCAGTTGACCAGACG
>JAODVM010014566.1:0-20172 GCA_025400095.1 Phenganax marumi
CAAAGCCTTGATCCAAAAACTGACACATGTCAAAAGCAAATGCCAACAAATGTCAACATCCAAAAACTATCACAGCGAATGCCAACAAATGTCTGTCAGCAAATGCATTAGTCACAACAAAGCTTGAGTCCGGAGGACAAAAGTCGGATCTGAATCTTTTGAAGCTCAGGGCATCAAACAGTGCGGGAGCTTGTGCCGCCAGCATTGGCGGGTCGAGTCCGGCGGACAGGACAAGGTTTGAAGCTCAGGGCATCAAACGGTGAGTGCGGAAACGTGTGCCACGAGCAGTGGCTGACCATTTCAAGCCTGTGATGTCGATGTCGTGCTTGTCGACAAGTGAGTCCAAAATATCGAATGGCACTTGGTTGGCTTCAGGGCCCTCCATATCGAAGTCCCACTCGAGGATGTCGTGAGGATGGACCCTTGGATGTGATCAGTAGCTTCAGCACCAATGACAGGTCAAGGTTTCGACAATCAAACACACACACACACACCGCTGGCAAGGCCAAGCCACTTTGCATTCGGCAGCGTTTGGAGCAGGTTCACAGCCATCTCATCTGCCCGTTGCCATGAACCAAATACATCAATTATCCTTTTCTTCCGCCCGGCTCTGAAAAGCTCTTGATCTGATTCCATAGGATGCAGCCACCTCACGTACCCCTTCTCTCCATCCCAATCCATGAGGGCCCCGACAAAAAAGGGCAAGGAAGAGCCACGCACTACAACCCAATCTCCTGGAGTTACATATGGGTTACGGCCACCTCTACAATGCTCCTCCGGCGGACAGCCATCAACAGTAATCAAGGAGTCGACCGGCTGAGCTTGGATATCAGCCCCAGGAGCAACTGAGATGAGAACATCATCTGGAATTCCCAAAGGCTGCACCACATCACTGCCAGGTGAGTTCAAGCCAAATCTGAGCATCTCTTTGAAGTCAACGCCTGTGTAACCCCATCGATTCGTAGCGATGGACTCCAGCCACTCGAGTCCTGATTCGTGCATTTCGTAGGAACCCTGCGCTTGGAGAGTGCGGCCCAAATGCTTGATGAAGTTCATGTGGTCCGTGCTCTCCTTCCCGCCAAACTCGTGCTCGATGTTTGGTGGATGTAGAGAAGCAATCGTGTCCAAGTTTTCAATTGGAGCCAGGAGCACATACCTGCTCCAGTCTTCATCTGTGACATACTGCTTCCATCTTGCGTGGATTCCTTCTCCATCTCTCATCAGCTCCATGCAATGAATGTTCCGCAGGCGTCTGAACTCAATGCCAATAGTCCGCCGGATTTGCTCGAAGTCCGACGTTACGCCCAAGTGGTTCCAAGGTCCGATCTCAAAGCCACCTTAGTCATCAATGCTTATGTCCAATGATGTCCGACGGAAAGCAGCCCCTATCAGCCAAGAAACGAAGAGAGTTGGATACAATCTGCTCCAGCTGCATGAATGTCAGGTATGAGCGTCCACGCAATGATACCACCAGCCTGGAAAAGAATCCTGAGCACAAGTTCAAATGTCACCACACCAGCAATGAGTCACACAGACACTCAATCAATAATTGCGCAAAATGTCCGTCGATTGGTCCGTGGGAGTGACCCACAAGCGGAAAAGCAAACTGCATTTTGAAGAGCCGGGTGGACTTCATGATTGACAAGAACCAAATCGCAAAGGCCATCATGGTGGAGTTCTTGGTCTCCTTTGGCGTGTTATCTGATACGACACCTGAGCGAAATGACTGAATTAATACTGTCATGGGTTGAGGCTGTAAAGGTGCAACCGAGAAGCAAAACGAAAGGGGAAAGTGTCCGGCGTCAAGGACTGCTTCATGAAAAGCTCGGAGAATGACACTCGTTTGCATGTTGGCACCGTGCTTGCAATTTTCTAAGACTGTCCAAACTCTCCATGGCTTGTGGTTACCTCAGTTCAACATCAGCGACGCAAAGAACTAGCTGTCCAGAGTCAAAGACAAAAAGGTGCTGCCAAGAGGCGAGGTCCTTGCCACCACATCCCGATCACGCCCACCACAAACCGTGCGCCGGTCTTGAACAAATGAGTACCAGACCTCAGCAAACTAGCGGTTGCTAGTCAAATCATGAAGCAGGACAGTATCCTACCTCCAGCCAAGGCGCATCCCAGCAATTGTTGGAAGCTTGCACTTGTTCTGGTCCATTTTGTCGATCGACAAGACCCTTGGACATGCCACGATAGTAAAATGCACAGACAGCAACAATTTCCAAATAATGACAGAACTGAGTAAGCCAGGCGGCCACTCATCGCCACTTGATCTCCTGGCAGATTCCTGTATCTTGTGGATCCCGATTCGTTGCGCTGCCTGGAATGCAAAATGCTGTCCCAATCGTCGGCGAATGGTTTCAATGGTATCTCTTTGGTCAAAAGCTGGGTCATGAAGGTGCACACACTGCAGCCTCAGAGTCAACAGGTGGGTCACACAATGAAGAAGACTCTCGTAATTAACTACTTGAAGATTGCAAGTAACCTGTGAAAAGGCTCTCGGACTTTGCCAACACAATCCATGGCAGCTCAACTCGCCAGCTATTGTTGAAGGTTCCCAAGTCCGCTGGCCTGCCATCTAGGTGGTCCAAATTCTGTTGGGTCCTCGAACACATGAACACAAGGATCAATCGTCGGACACACAGAGCATAATATATAATTGACATAGTTGGGCAATCCTCTCAAACCAGTATGCTGAATGATACCAGCTTCTCCGTCCGGCAGGCAAGTACAGCTTCTGAGCCATTGGTGACCATTCCCCATGTCGTTCTGCATATACCTCCAACCAGTTTCTTGCATCCTGAGTTGTGCAAGAGGTGCGGCTTGAGACTTTCAATGACAAGGCTCATGACTGATGCAATGTGCACACACACGCAAGCTCAACGTGTGCAAGTGTCCAAGTACTTGTGAGCACGGGGAGTATTCCGCACAGACTGCCAAAGGCCCATTTCCGAGCGTGACAGCACAGTCACTTTGTTCTTGGCAGCATCGCTGCGAGCTTGTTGCAATGTTCCCGCACTGACTCCCGTCAATATTTTGAATGCCTCAACACATACAGACACACCAAGGAAGGTAAAGCCACCCTGGCCCCTGGCCGCTTCCATCAAATGTGTCCGGCGGTGATGCTTTGGCATGGAGCTCCATAGAAAGCGCCAGTTCCTGACCAGACCAGGGTCGCACCGGAACCGCTCAAGACAGGGGTGTGTTTTCACACCCCTGCCACACTCCTTGTTCACCTGAATCTCCTGAGTTGCTGCACATGTCCGACATCATTGCTTCAAAGTCCAATGACCAAGTGTGACTTCATCAGAGCTGTCACTCATACATACCACCCAAATCACCCCAAATCCAAGATTCGATCTGGGAGAGTGACAGAAATTCCTCCACTCGCAGATGGGCTTTGGCAGCCAGAGCTCTGCTGAACACTGTTTTCTTTGTCAGGCCAAAAGAAATCCTGCCCACACCAGCAGTGGCAACTGCACACAAAGCTCGCTCAGCTCGCTGATATGCTTTGTGAGGATGCATTTCCTGAGCTAAGCCAGGCCAGGGACTGAAAGACTCAGACCATAATGCACCATTGCAAACAATGGTTCTACAACAAATACATACAAATACTACAGACAGACATGGACAAAGTGTCTGCTTGAGCTCGATCTTCCCGGTCCAGCTGCGCAATAGCAAATTGGCGGCTTTTTGCTAAAATTCCCTTTGGGATGTCACTCGATGATGCAGTAGCCAAGCTCCTTGGACCCACATGAACCGTCAGACAAGAATCTAAATTATTAGCAATGAGTGATAAATACTCCGAGTGTCTGAAGGGCTTCAACAAGCTCTGCTGACGGCAGTTTCCATGGGTCCCACTTTGATATGCACTCACAAACCTTGATTTCTTCCTGGAGGGCCAATGGCTTGGCAAGCTCGGTGGCCTTTTCAGCTAATAGCTCTTCGCAATCAGAATTATTCTCATCTGGCAGTTCTGTGGCAGAGACATGCACTGTGACACTTTCATTTGGCAACATGTCCGGCGGGAGAACTGGCCACCAGTGGTACCTGGACTTCATCACTAGTGGGATAACGCCTGCAACCTCGTCTTGCTCATGCAAGGAGCGTCCGACCAAGGTCTGAAGTGTCAAAGTCTCATCGCTGTAAATGACAGCGTCTACGTTGCATGCGCATGCGAGGGCATGGATGAAGACCACATCGACCCACTGCCCTTGGAGCCTCACCTTTTGTAGATCCATGTCTTGCCGGCCAGCCATCGAAGCGCTGATCTCCTGGATGCTGAGGCCTCCAAAGATCTGAGATAGCCTTGGAATTTGTCAGTGTTCAAGACAGTCTGACACATGATGTGCTCTCAAAGTGTGAACGAAGGAACTTGTTGTCCTGGAGCCATTGAGCAGCCAACTTCCTTGCGTCCGAGATCTGCTTTCTCTCCTTGGCAAAGCGAAAATAAGTTATAGATTATCTTTGCAATGAAATCTCAATCCAATAAATTTGAGCTGAGCATCGTCATTCATCTTTCTCCATCGCAGAAACGGCTCTCTTCGTGGCAGGGGTTGCCCAAGGGCCGCGGTGACAAAGGCTCGTGGCGCGCAATCAGGATCAGTGACCCAATCCTTCACAACCTCAGGGCGGTGAAACAAATACTCCAAGAGCTTAAAAATCAAAACATGGCGGTTAGTCCGGCGGCTGTTCATGACACCTGGCTGAGGAAGCAACTCCATCTTCAGGATCAACCTCAGCTGCTTGATCAAGAATCAATGGCTGACAAGCTAAATGCCTTTGCAAACTGAATTCAGTCCAGCAACTAGGGATGTCAAAGGGCATCTCAATCCTCCGCGCCCACCACCAGATGGAAGATCAGGAATCTCAATCTCATATTTGTGTAGCAGGTCCGGCGTGAAGAAAGGCTGCCACATCGTAACTTGTTTGCTTGGGCCAAACGACGTGAAGCACAGCTTTGAGATATCGTTGACAAAGACTGTGGCTGACTGAGATTATTTGAACTTGTGCAAACAATCTTTGAAGCCGTTGGCATCTTTAGAGCGGGTGAGGAGTTGGTCGTTGTGACCGAGGTTGTTGTGACTTCCTCGTTTTTTTGAGGAACTTCATGACAGCCTTCTGTACAACATTGTAAGCCTTCCCACATTTGCAGGGCATGACTTTCCTTTCAATCTCATCTTGAATTTCCCTCAAAGTCATGTTTGGCCCTCTCTCACTCGACATAACTTTTTTCACCTCAAGCCAGCTGTCATTCACAAAAGTCAGGAATCCTGAGGCCTTAGGTTCCGGCTTCACTTTTCAGTCTGTTCTTATCCCGCTTGCTCAACTCTTCTTCAAGTTCTTCACTCATGACTTGAGCCCAGTCTGTCAATCAATGAGCAAAGTGAGCGGCCTATCAAGGAGCAAAGTGAGCGGCAACACAATCCAAACTCATGGACAATGTGACAATGGACAATCAAGTCGGTCGGCTTGGACTCTGGTCACTTGGGTCAAAATCCGAATCACGCTTGGTCCGGCGAAAACTGGTCTACAGCCTACACAACTGGCCAAAGCCAGCCAAAGCTCGCCGCTGCCAAGCTTGGTCCGGCGAAATCTACAGCCTACACAACTGGCCAAAGCCAGCCAAAGCTCGCCGCTGCCAAGTTTTGTCCGGCGAAAACTGGTCTGCAGCCTACACAACAATTTGGCCAAAGCCAGCCAAAGCTCCTCCACTGCCGCTGCCACCTGACGGTTTTGCTGCTGCCGAATCCACTGGCTGACCCATTGCAGGCTGACCCACGGGCGCAGGCTTTGGAGGAGGCACAGGCTTTGCACTCCCATTCGAAGCAGGCGCAGTGGGCTTCCTAGGAACCATTGGGCTGGACAAGAACGATTTGGACAAGAATCTCCGGACTGTCAGATGAATGCGTCCAAGTCACTTGCTCTTCATCTCCCAATCACGCAGGTGGTCTGGCTTTGCTAGCGGAGCAAAGCTTGGAGTCAAGCGCCTTTGCTTGACCCAAGCAAACCTCACTAGTCCATGTCAGATGTCCGCCGCTAGATTGCTAGATTAGTCCAATGATTAAAGTGTCAGCCAAGAGGCACATTCTTCAGCAGGAAATCCTTGTGCGCTTTGTTCCTGCACACGACCACGCAACGAGTGTTCTCGCTCAGTCCGGCGATGATCCCATAGCCAGCCCTTAGATTCATGGATCCATGAACAAAGTCTGGGACAGCGCGCAAACCCAAAGTGCACATTGCACATCAATCACTTTAACCGAGAGGCTCTGGGCTCAGGTCAACAAATACTTCAGCACCGAATACATGGATGAGCTCTTGCTTGAAGATCGGGGCATGCTCATACGGAAAGCATTGTACCTGACCATCCTGCACCTCCACAAAAGCATCTTCTGTCCCCAGGTCCTGCAGGGTGCCATGCCCGGTGAAATTTACATCAGCTGACTGAGTTAAAATTTGGACTTATAAAGTTAAAGTTAAGCTTCAATTCAGGGACCTCTTCATCTCGATCTCCAGCACTGTCGTCGTTCTGAAAGATGGCTGCGTAGTCAGTGAGGGAGCACAGAGGGATCCTTGTCACATTCTTGCACTTAATGATTAGTGGGGAATAGTGGGGACATGAATCGCAATGGTTGGCTCCAAGGCACGTGTTCGATGGCAACAGCGGAATAGGGAATCTCGAAAAGAAGGTATCTGACTTGAGATACTTCATCGTCGTCTTCGCTTCGGTCAGACCCTTCTGGCTCCGAAGCATGATCTTCTCTTCCACGTTGCCCGCAAAAGGTCGGCGACCTCGACGGAATCTTGATAGAAGGTCTTGAGGGTCAGGATCCACAAGAGCCGTGGCCAGGTTGTACACCTTCGAAGCCAAAGCCTTTCGGGTCACCTTGGGACAGTGTGCATTACTTGAATTGAGGGCTGGCTGCATTTGTTCGTTTGTATTCCAAACTGTCAAGTCACCTCCATGGGTTTCACCTTTCCCTGCGAACCCCTCACACAAATTCCAAGGATGTTCCGTCCGGAGGTGTGCTCGTCCGGCTCTTTTGCTTGCAAATTCTCAAAGGTGTCCACCACAGTCTTCAATCCTTGGAATCACTTGTGTGTCCGTCGGACCTTTCAAACAAACACGTCGGACATCGTCGGACAACTGCCGAGACTCTTGACTCCGAAATACCCGGCCCTGTCCCAGCATAGGGGTTCAATCTACGCTTCTTCGCCGCCTCCCAATTGATCGCACCATCTCCGGCGACAGAGTAGAAGTACAGCTTCCTCTTCCTCTCTTCCATCATCTTCACCCTCCGCAACTTTGGAATCAGTGTGTCGTCAAGAGGGTTGACCACGATCTCAACTCGTGAGAAGACAAAGTCCCTGACAGCATCGTCCTCGTGCTTCGTCGCCTTGAGGTTGAACTGAGCCAGTTCCTCTTTGTACTCCTCCTCCGAACCAATGCTCAACTTGTTGATCACCTCCAGTCCGGAGTGAAGTTCTCGAGCGGGCTCAACTTCAGCCACGGCTACCTTAGGGAAATCAGTCTCATATTTTGCACGGCAGTCTTGGATTGCCTTCCCAAGCACATCATCCTTGAGGCAGGTAAGAGTGAGAGCTTTCCCAGGAACAGATTCCTTTGCCAGCTTGCACATTGCAACCTCAAACGCGTTGCGTGCTAATCGTGTCAATAAGTTCTTCAAAGGACCAAATGTCACGAAAGTGCTCACGTTGCAAGTTTCCACACCTTCTTTGTCTGATCCAGCTTCTGATCCACCTTCGTCCAAGTCTTGGTCTGGGTCCGTCTTGATAAAAGATCCGTCCGGCGATACGTTCATCTGACCATAGTAAGTCTCTTCCATGAATTCTGTGATCAAGCCATCGAACTCCTTAAAGATCGACTTGAGGTGCACGTAAAGGTCACGACGAATCAAGATCGACTTGAGTCGCGTTGCAACATCAAAGTTGCCATACCCGCATCTGAGTGTGCCAAAATCACGACCTTTTCGAATCCCAGCTCTGTGCTCAAGCATGATTCGTGTCACCTTACTTTAGACAAGTTTGTGACCGCCTGATGAAAGACTCAAACAATGTCCGGCATGCATGGTGTTAATCTTCAACTGAGTTGCGATGTATTGGCACTCAAGGTCTCCAAGGTTTAAGCCTGGCGACAGACAACAAACAATGCTGTGGTACCTTCACTTGAACTGCTGAAAATTGTCACTTATACTGCTGGCAAGGAGCTCACCAATGACCTCAAAGAGGTGACACCATCAAGAAGCGAAGCTCGTCCCATGTGCCCTTCATAAAGATCAAGTGCGGAAGAAGTCTTTGGCATTGTTTGCAGCCGATGGCCCACTCGCACATAGCGATCAACTGTCTCTTGATTCCATTGGCGAATGTTAATCTTTTTCACCTCAGTCAGCTTATTGGTAATTTTCACCATTAATGACTGGAGATTTTCAAATGATGTGTGGCAGAATGTTACAGCAAGGCACTGCCTCTGCAGGGCTAGTGGATTTGACAAGCTCGGAAAGCAAGGTGCACTTGCCTTTGGCAGACATGCCCATCACGTCCCGCTTTTGCTCCTCCTTCGCAAGTCCCTTGAACTTGTAAGCGAGGAAGTCTGCACCAATCCCAGCTGCAACCTTTGTCAGAGACTCGGAATGTCACCGGACTGGAATTGACTGACTGATGTTTCAAGCAGGCAGCTGTTTTGACTGGAATGTCTTGCAAGCTTCTCTGCGCCCAATAAACAACGTGCTCGGACTGGTTCGACTTGATAAGGCTGAAGAGGAATGCAGCAGCAAAAATCCTAATTTCAATGATACATCAACCAAAAGATGATTAACTGATCATGAAACTTTGCCTTGCAATGCAACTCAAATGTCTTTATCACACTGTACCCGCCAAGCAGCCCAGCGTCACCATTGCAGCGTTGAAGCTTTTTCAGATCCGGGCTTTGGCTCCGATTCACCTCAATTTGTTCCTGAATCACCTGACAAAGGTTGAACGGTGTCTTGTCCCATTCATCAATGGCCACCTTGATACGTCTTGCTTGGAAGCAGCCTGGATACGCAAAACTCTCTAAGTGGAGCTGCGTGATGCTCACTGACCCGATCACTGAGCTACCAGAGTCCAGCATCTCTTGGGTCAATGCAGGACAACAAGCTGCAGAGCTGTGACTGTCTATCACACTGAGACTACTCAGCATTGTGCTCATTTCACTCATCATGTCAGGAGATGCAAGAAACTTGGACCAAGCGTCATCGATTCCCAGGTCCTTAGATGTCACTCAAAGCTGCGAAGCAGTACAAACAGGACATGACAGTAAAAGTTGACAGCTCAAGGTGTATCCAAACAAGAATCCAAGACTGCGGTCTTTGCATGTTTCCGGGCTTCAGCCCATGCTTTGCTAGCATCACCGCTCATGGTGTCAAAGTCCGGTGGATTGATCTAAGACTGCTGTTCGAGCATCAGCGAATCACATTCATTCTGCACACACAAAAATTTTGAATCTTTGAATTCTCACTCCCGTCCAATAAGAATTGGGTTACAGAAACCATTGGTGACTCTGGCGTGCAAGGCACGTGGAGATGCTCCACGTGGTTTGCACGCTCGTACCCAGGTACGAGTGTGCAAACGCTAGTGGAGATGGCATTTCCTTATGGGACGTGACTTGAAGCGGGCACGTGTTTGCACGCTCGTACCTGGGTACGAGCGTGCAAGGCACGTGGAGCATCTCCACGTGCCTTGCACACCAGAGTCATCATTGTTTTCTGTTGTATCATTCTTATGGGACGTAGGAACCCAGGTACGAGCGTGCAAAGCTAGTGGAGGTGACTCTTGTGGGACGTAGGAACCCAGGTACGAGCGTGCAAACCTAGTGGAGGTGACTCTTATGGGACGTAGGAACCCAGGTACGAGCGCGCAAACCTAGTGGAGGTGACTCTTGTGGGACGTAGGAACCCAGGTACGAGCGTGCAAACGAAGTGGAGGTGACTCTTTGAACAAACCGACGGACAAGAGTCATGCTCTGAAGAGTTTATGCGACGGACAGGCAGAGTTCCAAACCATAGCCTGGGCAAAAAGCAACAGTCCTTAAGACTCTTTCCGACGGACAGGCCGGGGCATACAGGAATGGATGAACTTCCAAACCGACAGACAAGAGTCTTAAAGACTTTATCCGACGGACAGGCAGAGTTCCCAACCATAGCCTGGGCAAAAAGCAAGAGTCCTTAAGACTCTTTCCGACGGACAGGACAGGCAGGGGCATACAGCAATGGATGAACTTCCAAACCGACCGACATCAGAGTCTCAAAGACTTTATCCGACGGACAGGCAGAGTTCCAAACCATAGCCTGGGCAAAGAGCAAGAGTCCTTAAGACTCTTTCCGACGGACAGGACAGGCAGGGGCATACAGCAATGATGGATGAACTTCCAAACCGACAGACAAGAGTCTTAACGACTTTATCCGACGGACAGGCAGAGTTCCAAACAATATAGCAATCGACGGACAACTAATGATGTAAACTTGCAGAACATAATGTCCGACGGACAGGCAGAGTTCGAAAGCAAATTAATTGTGAGCAGCGATCGAACTGACTTCCAAACCGACAGACAATATTGAATAGTTAGAGTGACTCAGATGTCAGATGAATGCGATTTCCCTAAGAATCACTTCACGAAGGAATGGGTCAAATGGGACAGCAAGTGACTTGAATCGACTTTTGGGGCCTTAGGCAACTAGCGGAGTGCCACTTATGTATCACCAAATCTGACTGTCAACTGTCATCAACAAAACTCGCAGTAGCCAATCGCTACAAAAGGCTGCACACAGCTGCAAATGACTCAAAATTCACATCAAGTGTTAAACAGTCGTCTTTTTCTCTATTTCGCGAAACAGCCTTAGATTGTGTTCAGAGCTTGAGAAGAGTTGAACCACACACACACATGAGTTGAAGAAGTTTGACATTGACATGTGACTGTTTGGTTCACGAGGCTAGCCCAAGCTCTTCTTGCCACAAACACATGGCACAAACATCAGAGGGCCCCAACAAAAATTGAAAGGAAGAGCCACGCACTACCACCCAACCTCCTCCGGGCAGCCATCAACTCTGATCAAAAGTCGACCGCTTGCAACATCAGTCCGACGTTTGGTGGACAAGCCCCCAAAGCTCACGTGAAAGTCCAAGTCTGAGTCTATGAGCTGATCAGAATCGTGGACAAGTCCAAGTCCAAGTCTGAGTCTAGCGGAGCAACTCGGTTCTCAGACCAAAAGCCAATCCACACATGACCCCGATGTCGCTGACATGCATCATGTTCCCAAGAAGGCAGTGGACCTTGGCCGGGGTCAAGCCAGTAAAGTTGGCGTCCGGCGGAATCCCCATCAAGTCCATCTTGTCACCTGCATCCAACTCCTTGCCAACGCTCAGAACCCACAGCCTTGACTTGCGAGCAATCGTAGGACACACACCATCCACGCGCTGCTGGCACCATCCGATGGTCTGGCTGAGGTCCTGACAACATTGCAGGCGATCCAAGCAAGATCCGGCGCGATCCGAGCGCGATCCGAGCACGATCCGCATGCGCTCCAACACCCTGACATAGAAAAGTGACAATTTTGTCAAAGCTTCCAACACAAGTTCAGAGCGGGTCAGTGGCTGGTGCATGAAGGCCATGATGTTCAACAGATTCCTCTCACGCGGGCTGCTGACACCACAATCCTTCTTAGCCATTTCCAAAAGCTGCATGTAGGTCAGTTTGCCTTCTTCATCCTTGACACTCACCTGAGGCAATTTCTTCTTCAAAAACTCCAAGTGCGCATGCCTCCATTTGCAGGCATCACTGTCCCCGGACTTGCACATCTTACAGTGGCAAGGGTGCTTTGGACAGACAGAAAGAGGGTTGAGCTTGCAGCCACACTCCATCGCCTCCATGATCTCATGGCCAATTGGCCTGATTTGGGGGCACAAGCAGGACTCAAAAAAAGGAATCTTGACAGTGACGGCAACAATCAAAGCAACTGACAGTCGGCTGATGCAAACTCCGAGTGACAAGCAGTAGAGCCGGTCCCAGTTTAAATGATGATTCTCAATGTTGAGGAATCTCAGATAACTTGGCGGCACCGGGCATTCTGAACTAATGCTCTTGGAGGTTTGTTCGGCGATCCTTTGAAGCTCGTGAGCATCATGCGATGTGCCCTTGACCCCGACAATGTAGAAGCGTGGACGAAGAATGGGAAATCCATGAGATAGTGGGGAGCGGTTCTTGAAAAGAACAGTCTGGTACTCACCTCCGACCTCAGTCTTAACCTGTTCCCAAGCCACAGAAAGGTCGTCCTTGTCTGAGACCGACGTGCTCCGACTCCCCATAGCCATGACGCATTCCAGCACCCATATGGCTGGCAACAATGCTTTCACAGTTTTCAACCCGGCAAGGAATGGCTTGGACTTTTCATCTTTAAAGCCAGCACCCTTCCCACGCCTTGCAATGGACAGTCAGGGTTCGTTTGATGTGGGTGGTGTGTGTGTGTGTGAGCTTGCTTGATCAATTGACACTCAATTGCAGACATGGCGCATTGACCAGGGGGTACAGGGGTACCCCAACACATACAGGTCTATATTGTTTGGGATGCACGCCCATTCACCAGTCAGCTCGTTCAAAACATAGATTCCATCTTCCGTCACTTTCCGTTGGAGCATATCCTGCAACAGTGGTATGTGTCAATATGTCAATGTCCGATGGCTGTCATTTCATCAACCTGCAAAACAGAAATTGAGCCCTACCTTGGCAATGATCTGTGGGTGGTGGTTGGTCTTAAGGATATGCCTAGCACTTTCCTCCAGATCAACTGCTCCAACAAGAATGGGCTTGAACTTCACTGGTGAAAGCTCGTTGAAGTGCTTGAACCTTAGTCGGTCAAATCAGCATGCCGTGTTTGGAGAGGCCTACATACATCTGCCAAAAAGAACTCTGACATAGAAATGTGACTGGAAACAATGTCTTCATGGCAAACATCTCAGAGGACATGCCAGCGCAATCAGACCAAATGTGGATAGCCCTCTCTGCTGGCTGTGTTTCTGTAGTGACCCCTCGAGAGAGCAATTGCGCTAATACTTTGCTCCAGGTGTCCTCTTCGTGTCCATGTCGCTCGATGTTGGTCAGAGTCTCCTTCCGTGACGAATTGCAACTAATGGCAGCTTGAGTGACACAAAACGATTGATGGCAGCTTGAGTGGCAAAACTAGTGGCAGCTTGAATTGATTTTACATTGCAAATGATGGGCGCATTCACACACAACCAGTCCTTTGTTTGTCTCATGGGTCCTTTGTCCGGCGCCTCTTCGGTCTCATCTTCTGAAAGAATTCCACGACCGTGCTGCGGGATAGGCTCCTTGGCACTCGGCCTTTTCCTGCGAAGCCACACACACACAGTGTGGCAAGAACACACAGGGCGTCTGCATTCCAGTGAGCAAAGTTACAGTCCTTTTAATGGTTTTCTGCTTTGTCTGCTTCGTGGCAGTTTTTTGTGACCTTGACTTCTGCTTAATGAGAATGATCAAATGACTCAAGAAGTCTCACATAAATATCATGTGAGGTCAGGGCTTCGCTGATCCTTTTGCACGGGCGGGCCGCTTCATTGCATAAAGCGCCTTGGGATCAGGTGGAGCCAATCTCGTGGTGCTCTCAAAATCACATTTCCACAAGTGGCTCCCCATGACACAGCATTGAAACAAAGCAGCAGTGCAAAGCACAGACCTGGGACTCCTCACAGTCTGTCGGAGATGTTTTCTTGTAAAGTCCCGGTAGGCACCTCTTCAGAATGCATAGAGGCAAAGGTATTGGCGGTTCAATGGTGATGCAAACAAGGCCACAATACTCATGCAATGACACGATGACATAATATGAAGGCAAAGCGTTGCAGGTCCATGCCTCTTCAACAGAGTCAGATCCTCGCCCCACCCCCACTTTCCGCTGAGAGCCAACACGACTTACATCACGGATTCCAATTGATGGTCCGGTGGATCAAAGCGCAACTTAGCACAAGTGTCCTTGACACAATGTCCGAGAGAAAGAGAATATGGAGTCGATTGACATGATCATGGACCGATTGGTCTTGATGTGATTCACTGATTGGCAAGAATCAAATGTAACCATGGACAGGCCATGCCTCACCGTCAGCGATTGCAAGGGAAACACCCTGACAGAGTTGATGCAAGTTGGTGAGTCACTTCAATGTAACAGACATCAACAGAACCTGCCATGAATCTTGATATTGCAAAACATATGCGCAAAGAATGGCTTAAGTTTTACTCTGACTACTCTGACTTGATTGCAACAATGCCCGCAAAGAAAGACTGAAGTAGTGACCCCTGACTGCATTCAATCATTGTCACAATGCACACAAAGAAAGACTGACATGACATGTGACTTGCACGACGTGGTCCCAGCCGGCCTTGGCTTAGAGGAAAACGGTCTTGGCCTCAGACACAAACTCAACATCTTCTACAAGAATGAAAACTGCAGAAATGCAATTGCGCTCACGCAGGGCAGTCGGACAGTTTTCTCTCAGGGCGCTTGAAAAGTCCAGCTTGTCCGGCGGCGTTCACTTGCTGCCGCAGGGGCGCTTCCTCCACTGTGGCTCGTGAGGCTCGTGCTGTCTTCCTTAGACACTTGCAGAAACGGGGCATACCCAAAATTTCAACAAATGTAACACCAACATGTCAAGAGTGCAGTCCGACGGACAATGTTCAACCCCAAATGCAACCAAGAGGCGAAGCAGCTCAAACTTCTCGTGGATGTGCTTCATCGCCACAGCATTGGGGTTCCTCCACCCTTGGCCCCCCTGGGAGGGGTAATTCCACAAAGAGGCAATGGAGAAATCCCTCACATAGCGCGAACCCTGCTCTGAGTAGTTCCAGAGACCGATGAAGCCCTTGGACAGTTTGACATTGACAACTTGAACAGGAAAACAGAGTCGACTCAAAGAAAACTCACAAGCAAACTCACAGGGACAAGCAGCAGATGCATCCAAGGAACGGCAATGACGTTCTCTTGGAGCTGCAACCTTTGCAGGTTGCACTGCACGTCCGGCGGGAGCATCTTGATCAATGAGAGGTTGTTCTCTGGAGGCGGTGACAAAGATGATGCGGCCTTCTCCTCATCGGCAGTCTTGTCTTGGTCCTAAGTAGTCAAGTGATGGGCACGACTTGAATAGAACGTCATGAGTCATGAATGCATTGTTGCTCGTTACTCATTACTGTAAGCCTAGTGGCAATCCATGTCCTCCAATTCTCCTTCGGCTCGACCTTCATGGGCTCTTCAGACTTATGGTCACGGTCATAGTCCATCTTGCTGAAGGCTGTATCCCAGTCTTCTTCATCTTCTTCAACGGTCACCGCTTCATGTTCTTCCTTTGGCATCGCCTTCGCCTTCGGCTTCGGCTTGGGTGGGCCCTTCACGGATACGGATGTGGTACGTCCAAGTGGAGATTGACCTTGAAACTCCCTCTTCCACTGGTCCAGCATGTCGCACAGTTCAGTGCCAAACGCAACGGTGAGGTTGTAGGCGCAGGCTGCTGCCAACCTGAATAATAATCAGTCAGTGATCAAAAGCAGGACACCTTCATGTGACCATGCGACTATTCCCATTCCATCTGACCCAATGCCATTTCAAGTCAAGGAACCCCCAGTGCGAAGGGAGCCAGTAGCCGCAGCGAGCTTCAATGAGGTACACCAGGATTATCACCACTGCAGCGCTGCGATGATATCCGGCGGAGCCTAAGCAAAAGGATGCATAGGAGGATATGCTCAGACTCCCCTATAATATAGTGGCAGAACAACCGGGGGAATCTGGGATGGCCTGGGTTGTATTTCCATGGGGAGGGGTATTCCCTTGGGGGGGTGTTTTTGAAATGAGAGAACCATGCCAAAGTTTATAGCGTCGGACAAGTTGTCAACGGACAAATGCAAAGTTAAACAGGATGGCCATGGACTGACATTGAAGTCGAGTTTGAAATCACGACAGGCTCTCAAGTCAAGCTACATACAACCTGCAGCAGGATCCCATGCTTGGTTCCCTTGTGGATCTTGAGATGGCTTTGAATGATGTCCCAAGCAAACTGAACAGCCTGCTTGCAGCCCTCCTGCTTGGCCATGAACTCCAAGAATTTGGCATCTTCCAGGACGTTTCCTCGACAACCAGTAACAATGAATCAGACTCAGACAGCTAACAATGACTCAGCTCACAAATGACCCAATCATACCCAATCACCATAATGTCACTTAAAAACACTTGACCAAGGCACCGTTTTTTTCCAATCTTCATCATCCTCGTCAAGGTCCTCGTTCTCATCATCTGCAGGGTTGTGCTTCATGATCTTTCGCAGGTCAACCATCACTTGTGTGTGTTCGCGTGCTTTGCCTCATGCGCCACAATATTGAATAGTTAGAGTGACTCAGATGTCAGATGAATGAGATTTCCCTAAGAATCACTTCACAAAGGAATGGGTCAAAGGTCACAAACAGGTTGGGACAGCAAGTGACTTGAATCGACTTTTGGGGCCTTAGGCAACTAGCGGAGTGCCACTTATGTATCACCTGTCAAACTGTCAACTGTCAACTGTCATCAACAAAACTCGCAGTAGCCAATCGTGGCCAAATGAATGGACTGTATCGTATTGATTGATTTTGGCCAAGATGCTTTTGCAAAAGCCCGGCATGAAGTCCTTGCCCTTCTTCCAGCCATGGACTTAGCAGTTCATGCCATGTCAAAGAAGCCAAAACAAACTTCGAGCACTCAGCACTCAAAACAAGCACCAACTGATGTGATTAATTCAATCCAAGAAGCAGGTCTTGTAGTCGCGCTCGACTCCCCAGGCAATCAGCAAGATTTGATTCGCCATAGCTCCGGTCCACAAGCAAAATCTGATCTGACCTGAATTAAATTGATCATTTATCACCTGACATCATGATGTATGACTTCATGGGTCACATGCCCAGGGCCAGTCCGACGAGCAAGTCTGCGGCTGTTAGGGTCGCAAATCTCATGATGAAGCACAGTGCCAAGGGATCACAACTCAAAGGTCACAATTTGCGCAGAGAAAGACTACACAAAGGTGACTGGAACAGTACTGAAACAGCTTATTGCCAGCATGCTCAAATTGAGGTCCCGGACGGTCTGTCGGAGGTCGAGGCCAGATGAAGCAATATAACCTAAGCTCGCTTCATGCTGCAAAAGTACGATCAAGCCCGTTGGACCACAAACCATGCAAAAGATCGATCCACCCCAAAACTCCAAATTTTCAAATACACTCGGACTTGGACTGATCAACTCACGTGGACCATGCAACTTCCATGAACGTCAAATCTCTCAAAACTCTCCACAGACTGCAAAAGCTGTTTTACACCACCAGAAAGTTAGATAAGGTGCTGCACAAATTAACTGTTCAATCCTTTCTTGGCAGGTGGAAACGACTGCTCTAGAGTTTAGATGTCCGTCTAGGTCATCGATTTACATGTCATTCCTGCTTGAGAATCTGAAACTGAATCCAGCCTGCCATAGGACACGAATCCTAATTGCATGGGTGGCGTGCTTGAATTATCAGCCTGTAGCCGCACACAAAACATCACCGTGTTCAACTGTGTGTGTGTGGCGATGTGTGGCCCAAGTCATCATGTTCAAACTCTAAGTGCATCACTTCCAAATGGTGCTGGATGGAAATCAAGGCTGCGAGTCGCCGCAAGTTCTCTCTAGCTTGAAAGGCGGCTTTCTCAAACTTTCTCTTGCTCCCAGAAGTGTTTGGTAGCACCGGGTCAGCAACTCCCAATCTTTGAAAAGCCATTCGGAGGCCATCCAAGAGCCTTTCTCTTTTCAACAGGCGAGTGTCCAAGTCCAAGTCCAAATCTTTCAACTCCATCGCAAAAGAACACTGACTGTAAACTGAGCTGCTGTCGTTTTGGGCCCAGGTGGCTATCGATTCAGTCTTTGTTGACCTTTGACCCTGGACATCGTCTCATTGGCCATGAAGCCCAACGTGCTCAAATTGAGGCCCCCGACAGTCCGTCGCAGGTCAAAGCCACACAAAGCAGCTTAGCCTGGCACGCTTCACGATGAATCATTATTATGAAAAGACCGAACGAAGTCCTTTGCACAGGCTGATCTATTAATTACGTCAAAGGTCGAAGTCCTCTCGATCTACAAAGTCCGTTGAGGTCGGTCAAAGTCTGTCTACTATGTCGGTGTTGGGGTCGACTAGAGAACTGAAATGTTTTGCATCTATCATGTCATTCCATGCAACACGCCATGAAGCCCAATGTGCTCAAATTGAGGACCCCGACAGTCCGCCGTAGGTGGAAGCCACACGATATCCTGGCAAGCGCGATCACGGTCCGTTGCAGCTTGACTCATGCCCGTCGAGGTCGATCGATGTCCGGCGATGTCAACGATGACCAATGTCCGTCGTACTCAAAACAATGAAACATGAAGAGCTGCCAGCAGTCTTTTGCGCTCATGGCCATTCAGGGCTCACTGGTTGATTCCATCCGCTAGATTCCAAAGACTCATTTGACTGGAGTCGATTAAAAGCCCCAAAGTGATCTAGATCAGGTCCGTATCTTGCAAGTCCCAGTCCTCCACTTTGGATAATGGGGGCCATTGGGGGCCGTTTCAACCAATAAGGGCCATTGGAACCATTCAAAACCATTGGGGACCATTGACTCTGAGATCTTCCTCACTTTGGCATCACATTAGAGCTCAAAAGGCAATTGAGGGGGTTTCAGAAATGCCCGGAGTTGTCTCAAAGCTGAAACTGAGTTTCACATACGCACTCATTGACATATCATTGTTCGTGTGCAACAAAACTCAAATACTCTAAAGACAGATCATGAGCCAGGGCACAATTAAGGCCTCCAAGTTGTTGATAAAATTCTCCCTGCAAGGATCATCTTCACCATCTTCATTGCGTTCATCAAAGTACCGTCCGTCATCCAAATCGCCTAAGAGAATTTCTTGACCTGAGTGCAAGCTGACTGACTTCCAATCTGATGGTCAACAATTGAACAGTCCGACGGACAGGCAGAATGCAAAATCGATGGGCAGAGATGGAGGAACTTCCAAAGCAACGGACTAGGAATGATCTTAGACTCATTAGCCCATTGAACATACAGTCCGACGAGAAAAATCACTTAAAGTGACTGAATCTTATGCGCTCCAGCTGGTCGATGATGAGATCAAGGGAGTTGATGACCGCCTGCAAAGCCGTGCGAGTTCGATGGGACGATGGGGAACATAAACTTCAAGTTGAAGCTTACCAGCTGGCCTCAATCTTTGGCTCAGCAGAGATAGGGGGCATGCTGAAGTCCGGCGAGAAAGGTCAATGTCCGTTGGGTCCGGAGGATTTGAGTCAAAAGCTGCGGTCCAATGGCAAATGAGAAGGCTACTGGTACTACCTGCCACAACACTATTTTGAGCAAAAGAAAAACTCCAGAAACATGCCAGGCAGACCTCTGTGTTGATGAAGATGAGGTAGAATGAAGCACAGCAACAGCAGCAACAGCAGTAAAAATAGGATGTCCGGCGAAGCTATGTATTATGAATATCCCAGAGTCAATTTTTATCCAGAGTCTGATTTAAAAATTGCTGATAAAGTTTACAAAGTTTTTACAAAGTTTACAACGTTCTGACAAAGTTTGCGACATTTGCCTTTTGTTACACAAATTTACAAAGTTTTTACAAAGTTTACAAAGTTTTGAAGATTTTGGAAAGTTCACAAAGATTTTGCCAAGTTTACGAAGTTTTGCAAAGTTTACAGAGTTTCGACAAAGTTTACAAAGTTTTGACAACGATTACAAAGTTTTGATAGTTTATTTATTTGCAAAGTTTACAAAGTTTCTTTCTACATTTTACAAAGTTTTTACAAAGTTTGTACAGTTTCACAATTTGTACAAAGTTTTGAGGAAATTTACAAAGTGTTCAAAGTTTACAAAGTTTTCACAACGTTCACAAGGTCTTTCAAAATGTTTACAATGCTTTGACAAAGTTTACGAAGTTTAAAAACGTTTTACAAAGTTTGCAAAGTGCTACGAAGTTTATAACGGTCTTTTTTTAAATAGAGTTTACGAAGGCCTACAACATCTAAAAGTTGTTTACAAAGTTTACAAAATGTTAGTACAAAGTGTACAAA
>JAODVM010014677.1:0-20168 GCA_025400095.1 Phenganax marumi
GTTAATGGCGGCCACTTACGCCAAAATCAGTGGCTCGAAGACTAGGTCGGACATCTGTTAGTCTCTCATCTGTGGCCAGGGCAAAGCAAGCTTCAATCCCATGGCCGAGGCAAAAAAATCAGTTTAATACATGAGTTAGACATTGCCTAACATATTAGATATATCAAGCTGATAAGAACAGAGTTTTTTACATATTATATATTTACATTTTTAGCTTAACTAGTAGTGACTTAAAGTTATACTTTAATACATGAGATGTTATATACAGTTAATGAAGGATAACGTTAGTGAGCAGAAGTACTTTAAAAGTCATGCCCAAATATCTTGTTTAAGATTTCGATAATCTTATATGAGATTAAAATGAAGTAAAACTACTTGATCAAAACTCTATTGAGGAACACCTGTTAGATGTTCAACATATATGTTCCTAGACTGTTGGATAGCGTGTGCACAGCATAGTTGTCTAGAAAGAGTTCTGTATCTCATAGGCATAGGTATTTCATTCAAAACGCTTTCGTTACCATCAAACCATTCTCCAAGGGATCCAACAACAAAACCGGACACTTTTGTATGAATGTTTTTAGATGCAAAGAAATCTATTAAATAATTATATTTGTCTGTTTTACATCTTGCAGCATTTTCAAGTGAAGTGTTATCATTCTCAAAAGAATAAGTAACATCAATCACTAGAGCACGATGATTTTCTTGGATGACAATATCTGGTCTGTTCATGCCAGGAGCACCAGGAACAATCCAATCTAACGTATCAACACCTGACTTAATTTCACATCATAATCTCTTGACGATTTTGTCATGACAGGTTGTGATAGCAGGCACGTTACGGTGACAGTTGCAGATAATATGTGGCAATGTTTCGGAGTCTGCTTCACTGTGGCATTTCCTATACATTGGATTTGAATCGGACCATCTACTCTTGACATCATTTGTATGTAGCGTATTTGTTCTTGCACGATGGATGAAACGCCAATCACAAAACTGAATACTAGTCCCATTATTGCACCAATTGTTTGTTGAGTGTATTTTCGAAGATTGCAGACATCGCGCCACTTTACCTTGATCAGGAATGGACTTTAATTTGTTGGCATGGGAGTTCAAACAAAATTGGTGTAAATAGGCAGCAACATTTTTACTGTTTGCACTGGTGGAAAAGTTATCAAAAGGAAACTGTAATATTATCTTTTGCATTTTTTACTTTATGTGCTAAGTGTTAAGTGTCCCCCCACTACATGCCTGTCTCTGGGGTGTGTTACTAATTCAAAAGTGTCATTGTCAAGCAGTGCATTCATCTTTATATCCATGGCCTCCTGCCATTTTGATGCCTCAGACGACTCAATTGCCTGCTTGTAAGTAACTGGCATGTGTGCAAGTTTATAGCAATAATCTATTGTGTAACTTACGTTGTTGTCTGACTTATTTTGCCCAAAATGGTTTGGCTTGTTTCTATCCCTCTTTGGATATCTCTCTTCAAGAGAATCTTGTGGAATTTCATGTATGTTAGTGTTCTCTGTTATGTCAGCTTGCTTATCATCAGGTTTAGAACGGTCTGGTTGCTGATTAACTATGTTTGAATTTTCACTCTCTTCGGCAATAATTACATTTGGTTTTTGGTTCGAAATCAATTCATCCGCATTACTTTGCTTTTGCTCTGTTGGAAAATTATCGACAAATTTAACACAATGAACCTTTTTTCACTTTGTTTGTCCCCAGGTAATATATTAAATTGGATGGACTGTCCTTATCATAGCGTACAAAAATTCCTTTTCTGCTTTGAGCCTCTAATTTCTTTGCATTTTGCACAAACGCATAACACGTTGAACAGAAACCATGCATATTTCCTAAATTTGGTTGCTTTCCGATTAAAGCTTCATATGGTGTTTTTCCTAAACGTGAATTGAAACATCTATTCCTTATGTAAACTGAAGTCATGACAGCATACATCCACAACTTTTTAGGTAGGCTTGCCTCTAGAAGCAAACATCTGGCCATACTAAATAAGCTTCACCAAGCCCTTTCTGCTGTACCATTTTGGTGCGGGGAGTACGGACCACTAGTTTCGTGTTTAATCATGTACTTATGTAAGAGGCATTTAAAACTTTGACTTACAAACTCACCTCCGTTGTCACTCCATATTTGCTTTACCTTCCCGTACGGTGCAATCTCAGCTAAGAATTTTTCCGTAGCTTCTACAGTATCACTCTTTTGCTTTAGGAAGTAGATCATAATTGCCCCTGAAAAATCATCTACAAATGATAAAGAGTATTTAAAACCGTCTTTAGCTGCTGGCTCAATTGGTCCAGCCAGGTCACAATGAACAAAATCTAACGGTTGCTTTGTTCTCTGGTCTGGCTGCATGTTCCTTGTCTGGCACATTTTCCCTTTAGTACATATCTCACACTCTATCTCACTGTAATCACTGATCTTCATACTTCTGACTACACTTTCGAGCTGCCCAACATCTCTCTAATTACAATGGCCTAATATTTTGTGCCATTCAAACAATGAAGTAGTGCTATTCCTAGATGAGGATATACTATTCAAATGATACAGACGTCCTTTTTGTTTAATCTAAAATTTTCTGCCTTCCTGTGTAGTCAGCACACTTACCTGCAGGCTTAAATTTATGGACCCTCCTCTATCTAGTTCTGCTGACACCAAGGAAATATTTTGACTGTATGACAGAATATAAAGCAAGTTGCATAACATTACTTTGTGCAAATTACCACTTACATCAAATAATTTGACCTTTGCATCTCCTTTTCCCACAACTACATTGGTTTTACTCCTATCTGCTAGTTCTGTAAAATGTGAATTAGCATCAAACTTTTTGTCAAAGCTTACAAACTTGGCTTCGTTAATGATATGGCTTGTTGCTCCAGTGTCCACAAGTAGAGTAGAATGATCCATGCTTTGTCTTCGATTGCTAGAATCTTCCAGTGTAAAGGTGAGCGTATGTCCATTGGAATCTTCATTCCCCGGTTCAGCCAAAACTTGCACTGCATCCTTTTTACTAGCTCGACAGTCTTTCATATTGCGGCTCTTGTTCTTGCACTTGCTACACCACTTTTCGCTCCTCATCCAGCACTCGGAACTTTTATGTCCTTTCTTATCGCATTTAAAACATTTTCTGTCAAACTTTTGCTACTTTAAAATCGCTGAAAGTCATTTGCTTTTCTCGCTGTATCACTATGGTCGAGAAAGTTTTATCACTTCTGGGAAGACCCTTCAAAACCAGTGCGGTGAGTAAACCATCACTAATAACTTCCTCAGCTGACTTCAAAGTGTTGCTGCTGTTTCTGCGCTAATAATATAGTCCGTTGTTGTCTCATTTTCACTTTTTCTCAATAACGTTGGTTCGGTGTAAAGGGCAATGATTCTGGGTTTTCCTTTTCGTTGGTGGTGCTTCCTCAAAACCGCCAAAGCTTTCCATCTGTCATCCTTCGCTTTTCTGGTAATTAGGGACAAGCTTCGATCATCCAAGCATTGTACTAATTCGGCAAAGGCAATCGCATTCTTCGCTCCATCCAGCTCCGCTTGATCAGCACTAGGAACAAATATCTCATAAGGCTTCTGAATTCTTGTGCACGACAGGAACTTGACTTCCCACAATTTGAACTTGGCTTCGTCGCCATCAAAGATAAGCCCTTTGCTGGGCCCATAACCTGTTAAGGTGTGGGCTACAGCTATTCTGTAGTCCCTCTAACTAGATATAACAAACATGTCATTTACAGAGTTTCTATTTCATTCTAATAATGTAACATAAAGATTTTGGTCTATATATACAAGTGATTACATGATAAGGTTATCTTGAGTAGAGCAACATATATTTCCCTATTAGGTAAAACTACATAACATATTTAAGGAATTTGTTCTTATCATACAACTTCACATAATCTTATTTACTTTCGCGTTTTAGATACTGTTCAAACTTTATTGATGCTAACAACTAATTACCAAAAATGTCAATGTCCAGAATGTTAGAGCACATATACGTTGACACTGCCAACATGCGAAAATGTTATCAGCTGCATTCAATAAACAATTCTAAAACAAAATGGAATTTCCCCTCGGTACGGTAAGTTGTTTTCTCTCTATCTGCCTGACTAGAGGTATTGCGGGATTTTCTCGCCCAACAGTTTGCAGGTTTTCCAAGGCAGGCGCCGCAGAGTTATTTATCATAAATGTGATATAAATCACGTAGAAACGACGAAGGTTTACGGAGGTTTTAGTCAATTTTACGTCTGTTACATATTCCAGGATGTTAAATAATTTTTAAATATTTTCTTCAAGAAGTACAGAAATGAATCATACCAATGGCAAATCAACTAAAGCAAATATGTACATTTTTTAATAATCTGACCGTATCAGCTGATGCGGTTGATACGGTCTGCCGGGTCTGGATCCGCACTGTTGTCAGCGTATTTCCACTTGGCTCCCAGTTCAATTTTTCAAATATGTCCTTTGATCTTACTTGGGAATTGGAATACCAATTATTATGTTTGGGTTATCTGAGAATTGCTTTAGCTTTCGTTTCGATGCTATAAGCATAAATTCAGTTTTCTTGACCTTCAAAGTAAGCTTGTTTGCGTGCAGCCAATTATTCACTCTGTTTAGATCGTTACTTAACTTCCTTTTACGTCAGCAGGTGAAATACCAGAACACGATGTTTGCGTCATCCGCAAACATGGATGCTTGCGTTTGCTCGACGCAGTCTGGGAGATCCAGGGGAGATCGTTTACATACAGTGAGAATAAAAGAGGTACCAATTTCGAATCTTGTGGCCCCCCACACGAAATTCTGTCTAGTGCAAATCTTGAACTACAATTTGAGCTTTTAAAAAATCGCAATAGACAGAATTTTTTTAATCTTCGTCAAGAATTGCTGAGCATCGGGTTCAATTGATATATGAAATAAAAAAGATGGGCAACCGACTTCGTTTTTCAGTTACAGTCAATTTTTTGCGTAAATTATCAGAGTTCATGCCTCCGCGATGTTGCCATAGCAACAATGACATTGTTAAAACTCAGTTCGAAATATTCCTTAGTTATTGAATATTACAGCCAAGATGAAAAAATGCACAATCAAAGGGGATAACCGTTCAATTTGAAGATACTCGAAATGTCATCACAACTGTAGGGAGCCTCCTTAAATATAATTATTATATTCCATCTTGCCGTGTCATTACTTAAAATACATTCTCTTTTGTATTTTACTCGTATATCGTCTCACCAATTTCACAAAGTTCTCCTGTGTATCCGACCGGGCACTCACATCTATACGGATTTGAACCAGGATTTTGCAGACGAATAACTGTTATGCCTCCATTTTTGCAGTTCTTTATTTTGTTACAAGGCACCTGAAACAAAGTTTCTAAGCATTCTTCAATAAATCAAGGACAGTTGGGTATGCCCGCAATTTTAAGCAGATGGGACTAATCTAGTCATTCATCTCGTTGTAAAGAACTGTAAAAACCATTTTGCAAGTTTCTTTACAGCTGAAATCGTTGTATCGTTCTTGTGGATCAACTGCGTAACATGAAAAACTTTACTCGGGACAAAAACATCTCCACAACTTGAGAAGCTTGCAAATTTTGTAAATTTTTGTATCACACGGCGAAAGTTCATCCATTTTTTTGTAAAAAGGTATAATTTTAGGCCGTACAAAGTAGAAGTAGGCAAAATTACCACTTCGCATGGATATTACCGCACCATTTGACATATCGCGATAAGTTTTTGCAATATTTCCTAAACAAAAGGAGCAAAGTTCCTAGCGAGAAAACTAGTTGCGACCTTTTATTTCTAACTACGCTTAGGCTACTCAAAATGAGAAACTGACGCAGAGTCGAGTTTGTATCGCCACTTGCATGGCTATGTATCGACAATGTAGTGCGTTATGTGCATTTGATGCATTGCAAAATTTGCTTTTTAACTTTACAAAATTGATGTGTAGCTATTCAGTGTTATTCGAAGCTGGAATCAGGTTTCAGGCCTAGGTCAAACGTCGCTCTTCTCATGCGCCGAACTTAATGCAGATGGCCTAAATTCTTTGTCTGAGCTCATTTGCATTAGGTTCGGCGCATGAAAAGAGCGACGTTTGACCTAGGCCTCAGACACGTGTGACTTGCTATCCAATCGGTACTCGAATTTTCTATTGCATGGACTAGAAAGCTCCTTTGAGGTGCCGTACGATTGAAGACTTGGAAGCCGTGGCGTTGCAAACCGCAAGAATACGTTGTATCGTTTAAAGCGCCAATCAAATGAAGATGAGAGTTGAAGACAGTTGGCAACCACGCAACTTGGGTTGTCTTTTTTCTTAGTTTTATAGATAGATAGATAACTTTATTTATACACGCCAACCTCGTCAACTAAGGTTGATTTCCACGAAGGGCGTGTGAAGAAGTATACATGCAACAAATAAGAAAAGTATTTAAACTATTTACAAAATGTAAGATATAGAATAAAGAGATTACGTTTGGTGTTGGGATATAAGATAGTATTTGAGGTAATGATTTATTTATACATGCAGTTGCAAATACTTGCTTTAGGTATCCATGTAAGCAGCGATTTTGTCCGAAAGGAAGAAAGGGACTTGCTTTCTTTAATTTTCTTTGGAATAGAATTCCAAAAGACTGATCCATCGTACATAAAACTTTTTTTAAATTATTAGTACGCGATTGTGGTATGGAAAGAGTAGTAGAAACGTTTCGAAGATTGTACTAGTCATTTCACCTTTGTAAGTGAATAAATTAGTGAGTGACTGAGGGCCCATGTTGTTCAATAATTTATACATCATTTTTGCCTAGGCTTTTTTCCTTTCTACTTTAAGTATTTGCCAGCCCAGTGCTTGTAATGCTACAGAATGATCTGTGTCATTGCTCATATTCATGATGCTTCGAGCAGCTCTATTTTGAAGTTTCTGAAGTTGGTTTGATTGTGTTTCACCGAACACATCCCATACTTCACAGCAGTAATCAAAGTGTTGGCGAAGAATAGCATTATAAACGATAAGAAGTGCTTGCCTATCAACCAGATCTTTCAGACGTCTAATAGCAGAAATTCCCGATGCTATTTTCTTGCAGATATTTTCTGTGTTACTCTTCCACGACAGATGCTGGTAGACTGTCAATCCAAGAGTTTTGCACTCATGCACTTGCTTAATCTGGGTTTTTTTGTTTATCGTTGTTATGCTGGGAGCGGTGGTAAAAAACGTTTTAACTTTAACTGCGGTTAGCGTTAATCATTGTAGTTGAATCCTTAACCATGATTTGTTAACTACACGACTTAACTGCGTTGGACAAAACGCGGTTTGTCGGATGATTAACTATTCACATTGTTAACTAGGCGTGGAGCTCGCGAGGAGTAATTTAACGTTAAATAACATAAAGTAATTCACAATTATTATCCACTGAATTTTCATACAATTGCGGACCCGTGCTATTTTGATTGAATACATGCATTGAACAATACAAGGCAACAAGAAAAAGCAACATTGATTCAACTAAACAGGCAGGCGCTTTTACCATAAGAATTTGTAAGGATTTGCGAAGCAGGCTCCTTTATGTCATCGTCGTGTGAGGGAGATAGATAGATAGATAGATTGTTACAATTTTACGTAAGAATAATTAGCGATATGGTCCGAGGGCTCGAAAATTCGTGAACCATCGGAAACTATTTTCCGCCTTTAATGTTTGTGGTCTATCAATGCTGACTAAACATTTTACTATTGCTTCCAACCAAAATAAAGATTTTAAGACTGTTTTGGGCCAGAAATAGAGGTGAATATGGCTACTTAAAACGAATTCTTTCGACCGAGGAGCGGGCCGTAAAATGAAAGCATAAAATATGGTGTTTCCACACAAAAGACATACTCCTCCGTCTCTTCGAAAATTTCTCAATAATATACAACTTTCAATTATGACACTGTCGCAAATCCTTATGCCACTCTTTGAGGGCCTATTTTTAATTCAGTCAAGCAACAACTTGTGATGGAAATGTAGCAGTTTTATTTGTGTTATGGCTTCCCTCGATATCAAAAAAGCTTCGGAAGCAAAATGTTGCTGATTGACGTTGGTTACTCCTTGAAATCGCAAATTTCTAGTTATACACGTTCTGAAGAATTAACGACATTCATAGGCACGCTTTAACTTCATTTTTACCAGAGTCAACTCTACTATCTTTTATACAGCCGGCTTCAAAGAATGATTTAGAATTACTCGCTATTTGACCACAAAAGTGTGATTAAAAGAGTGGTTAACACTTTTACACAACCGGCCAAGAAGTTTAGTAAGCTTAAAACATATTCAAAACATCCATAGATCATGCATTCTCGTCAATTGTCACACTCGTTGACCTAAGTTTTACCAAGCAAATTAGTTGATCTTCATACCTCTCTTTTTTGGACGGCCTGATAAAAAGTCCATTTTCTGTTACTTTTGTTGCAATTTTCAAAATCATGGTCCAGTTTGTGTGTCAATTGGCAGTTTGAATTTTTCTTTAGTCGTTCTTCTTTTCTGTAGTTGTACCCGACGCAGTATATATCTTCTAAACACTTCAGACCACAGTCTGTCGACGAATGGTATCTTTTCTCCAACAGTACATCTTTTTGCAACAAACACGCATCTGAAAACATGATGGAAAATTTTGTTTAAATAATAGTGGCAACTTTTAACAGCAATTGAAGCCTGAATCTCGTCGAATATATGTGGTAAATCGTTGAACGGTTCAAGAGGCTGATAAAAGGAAAGACATTTAGTTACGTAGTGTAACGTTGAGTACTAAATTCTAACTAATACTATCAATAGTATTCGAAACCTGAAAATTTTGAAAGATAAATTGTTAGAAATTTCAAGGGGCTTCTCCAGGTGAAGATAGAAGGTGGTAAAAACTGATAATACAGACTGGCCTCTGATGGCATCCTGGCACCCAATCAGTTACGCTTGATAGAAAACTCAAATGATGTAGTCAACGATAGAAAGAGATATATAGATAAATCGTTTATTAAAAGAAAATTAACTTTGCAGTCCGGGGACTGAATTACGCTGAAACTATTACAAAATCAAAGAACTTTTTAACTTTATATCAAATTTACAAAGACGTAAGAATATTAACATTCGAAAGTATGGATCCTGATTAAAAATATTTCCGAAATGTACTATGTACGATTTTTTACATCGATTTGTCTTAGATTGATCGTCTCACTGATAACGTTAATTCGTTATACTAGCCACACCCAACCTTCACTGAATTGACACTTGATTTTTTCAGATTTTATTCTCTACACTTGCAGAGCTTTTGAGTAGACTTCAAGTTGTACGAATTAATATTTCATTGTTTCTTAGGCAAGTATAAGTCAATGAGTGTAGATAGTATAGAGTTTGAGCCGACTGTAACTTCCGAACAATTTATGACTACCCTTATACTTCTGAGAAGACTGGCATAGTACTCATACTATAACCAAAGCATCACAAAATAGAATTTCGTGGATACATAGCTCTTTCGGCTCGGGTTCCCAAGCCTGTAATTTTTTTATGTAATAGTTCAAACACGAGTAGCAGGACTTCCTCCGATTTTCAAACGCCGAGGAGGGTAAATAATACGAGGCGAAGCCGAGTTTTTTGTTAACGAACTTCAAGGTGTTTTGTGAACTCTCACAACTGAACTCTCTCTAAAGGGAACACTCGGGCGAAAGTTTAGTGGCCATAATTTCCTGCCACTTTGCACATAGCAAGATTTTCCGCAGGACAGGAATGGGCAGACGTTTTTTGTCTGGTAAACTTACATCGGTAATATCGGCGCAAAAATCCTTCCCATTCGTTCTTATCCAGATGGTAAATTTCTGGAGTCCACAACTATTTCGCTTGTAGTAGGCAGGACATCGCATATTGAAGAAAACGCGGGCAACGTGGTCAAATGGGACAGAGGGGACTATAACTAATAGCGCGATTTTAATTTGCGTATTAGGCCATGTAGAGATCAAAAGTCATTGGCGTGGAACAAAGATATTTTTAAAAACCGGGCAATGAGACGCCAGTTTCGCAAGTAATATTATATTCCAGACCAAAGATATACAGATTTTACAAAATTAAAAAACAGATTTACAATTGACAAAATGTTAAAGATGTATATATATATTAGTATACCAAAAGCAAAGCCCCTCGACAGTAAAGGGCCATTAGCGGGAATCGTACAGTGATGCAAATTTTGGGAAGGCGCGTTGGCGTTGCTGACAAGGTGACTCAACTTAAAGGACTGTCCAAAAAACATTTTCTGCAAAGTATGAAATTTTCGCAGGACAATTTTGCATGTAAGCGGCTTTGATCGCAAAGTTCCCACTTTTTCTTTTGCTTATAACCGCCTTCTGCATATTAACGATTTGCAAACAACCGAATTAAAAAAACGGGTTTTATCGAGGTTGGGTTGCGGATTTCTGATGTCTTTGCGCATAAGCGACTTGCGCACAAACGGATTCGACTGTGCTAGCAAATCGTTCACTATACCTATCTGATCCCATCTGTATAACTATGCTTTAAGAAGTTTTGCTTCCCTAAGCGCATTGTAATGACTTAGGTAAGGAAATATAACAGAATGCTCGTCGCACAATCGCTTCAATTTTGTTTGACGGGTATGACGGCAAATTGCTGCAGAAAAACGGAAAACCTAGCACGCATGTTCCATTACCGATCCAATACAGTAGCAATACAATCTGATTTGGTCGTTACTGAATACGTTGACTCGTATTAGTTGTTTGAGTAAATACAATCTCTTAGCGGCCGTCGATACAAAAATTTGTATGATATAATAATTTGTATTTTTCTTTTTTTGATACAATTGTTTCGTATGCCCATTCCATTTAAGACCTTTCTATATATTCAATCCAAGAAGTTTCGCGTTGATAGTCTTTAAATTGGACTATTGTTGATATATTCATCGGGTCGTATTCTACCGATTATTTTTTAAGACACGACTAATTCCCAACAATAATCTTGTTGGGATTCAGTCAATGATCGTTCTCCAATGACCATCGAAGGATGTAATATTGGAACTAGCTTATGCAGTTTGTTGGTACTACTTCGGCTAGAGTACTGTCATCAGCAAATTTTCTCAAAAATGCACTTTGTCTTTTCACCGTTAAGTCATTTATCATTACAAGAAGGCAATGGTTCCATGCAACCAAGCTCCCTGACAGACTCCAGCTGACATTTCTAACCAGCCGGAGACACAAGAGCAGGAAACGAATAACTGAGGAAACCAATTACCCAAGAAAGCAATAACCCAGTTCCGGCACGACCGTAGCTCTAACACAAATGCTATACAATGTGGCAATGAACAGATTATTTCTACCAAATTTAGCGCTTTTTGGAAGTCCAAAAGCGGGATTCTTATACCAGCATCAGTGCCATCACTTGATTCTAGCCATTGTGGAACACAGCAAGAAGCGTGAGTGTCATTGATGACCTGGTTAAAAACCAAATCGGGAGTGGTCCATTTTTTTCGATACTGCGGATTTCATCTCTAGATTTATGATAAGACCCTCACCGATCTCTGGAAAAGTCGAGGTGAGAGCTATATGTCTTACATATTTGTTAAAATCACTAATTATTTGAGCTTTATGGAAGGGGAGAATGTTCGCTCGTTTCCAAATTTGTGGAACTTTACCGTTCCGAAACCACGATGTGTTCAAAATGTTAGTTAACGACCGGAGAAGACGAGATATCCGAAATATTGTTTAAAAGCTAGTTAGCTAGGTTATTAGGCTCTTCGGCTCTGGCAGAGATTACTTCACGTAGTTTCCTAGCCACCGTTTCCTCCTTCGCGACGATAGGCTGATCACCGTCAAAAAACACCAAGATCTTCGGACAGGAGTGGATAATCTTTCGTTACGCTCACATGCAATCGCTTCATTAACATTCTCGAAAATATCCTCTTCTGCGAAATGTAGATTAGCCTTTGCGAGAAGATTTTTGAGTGCCACAAAGCTGCTCTATTTCCCTCCACCACTCCCTAGGTCTAATTTTGGGTAAACCCCGGATTTAGTTTTGATATAATATCATTGCCAGAATCGTTTTCTTTCCCTATTGACCTTACTACATAAAACTCTGAAATGGCACGTATTCCCGATGCCAATTCTTTCTGTCTATGGTTAATTAATGTTTTAGCTTGGCACGAATACAAATAATTTTTTTCAGGAGCTACGATATCCGGTCCAAGATTAACGGTGTCGGTAAAAATGGACACTTTCATCACACGATTTCTCGTCCGTTAAAATATCTGACCATGGAATTCTACTAAACCTAAAGCGTCCAAAATACTGGATATAGCACTAGGTCTTTTATTTTTAGCACCGATGACCTTAGATCTTGGTTTACCATGGGATTGGCGAAAGCCGGTTAATATCATCCACTACTGACAACCAGAAGTGGTCGCTAACATACTTTAAGCAGCGCCGAACGTTTCACGTTAAACTTTTTATATTTTTCGTCGAAAGTGCGTGATGCTTATGTACCGTCAAAAATTTGGTTAGTCTTAGTAAAGTAAGCAGTTAACTTTTGTGACTCTATATAGCAAGAATATAGCACAGCCTTTTGAAAACTCGATTGTACATATTCAACTGCATGCGTGAATATCCCACCGTGTGTAAAGCCTTTAATTAGATAGCGCTACCTGCCTTTCGAACACCGGCCCCTGCTTGTCACAGAAACATCGCTGTCGACGACACTCCCGACCTTATTTCCTAATGAAGTAATTCATGGTTTAATTTGATACAACAAGTTTTTATTTTCCAAAAGCTACATGGAACAGTTGTCTCGCAAATTCGACTTGAAGTTCGCCGTTTGCCGTTAGTGGTCTGCTGTAAATACCAAGCTAAGTCTCTATACACAAAACACTCATGCTAATGCTTTGACAAAAGACTACACTCAGCAGTAATCACACGGAAACTAAAGGAAACTAAACAAAACAATTTTTTGTCCCGCCAGTTCTATCAGTTGTAAAATGTTTTGCTAGGGATCAAGAAAGAGCCATCTCTCACTAACACACATAGCTTACCTTCATGCTTTCGATGGAACAGCATGTTCATGCAAGGTGATCCTGGCGTTTTGCAGCCCATTTTCACGGTAAGCGGCAGCATGAGTAGAACGAGAAACTGCGCTTGGAAAAGTGATATTGTTCTAAGAAAGTGTTTCATAATTTGCAGAACACTTTTGAACGACGAATGCAATTGACTCAACTGCAGGCAACAGCGTTTCCCAAAAGTTTAAATGCAATGATCTAAATTATTCACGTATTTTGCAATGCCATTTCACGTAGCACTTACTAATGAAAATGGATAAAATGTTTACATCGCACTCAAGTGCCTCTTTGCAAAGGGGAATTTAAACCGAATGATCGCTGTTTTTTAAGCACTTTTCAATTTTAAGTAACAATATCATCGCGCTTTATTCTTAGGTTTTTAAGAGGAATTATCACTAACGTATTTTTCATGGTACCTGCTTATACCTGCTATCTCCTTATCTAACTTGGACTATTAATTTGCCTCATTTCAGAGTAAATTTGTATTCGGAATCGACATCTACTTGAAGGGATTTCATGAAGGGAAAGAGTTCATTGCATGCTTATTCTTTCGGCAATCAAGTCATCACAGTGAAGCGCAACATTTTTCAGTTACGGATTCTGGAAGCATCATGCTTAATGTAGCATCATGCCTCGACAGATTTTGAATACTTTTTGCTAAGCCACCACGGTTTTCGAGCATAATCAAACACCAGCATCTCTTTCAATTGAGTTTTAACTAATTTAAATCTAAATTCATGTTTTCAATTTCTACTTTGAAACAGCAAAACGTGAAATAGAAAAAGGCGCTCATACAAATAAAGGTTTATTTAAGTTGATTTCTGGGACCTTAACCCTGCCATCTTTTTATTACTTTGTCAGTTTGTTCAAACTTAAGGAGCCATGGCCTACTGAATTGCTAACTGCTTTGTATACTTTTATATGATTAATCAAGCTCTTTCCCAACTGTGCCACATTTAGATAGATAGATAGATTTTATTAAAATTACTTCGCAGCCACAAGGCTGAATTACGTAATTGTCTAAAAATGATGTAACTATTCTACGACTACAAATAACTTTACAACTAATACTAATTTTACGACTAATTACATTATCAAACTATTGTAAGAGTTGCATTAAAAGTTATTTAGTATCTTAGGTATTATAATCGTAAAGTGAATCACACTTCGCATATATAAAAGTATCTTCAGTCTATCTGTGCGAGTCCGAGGGACGTTAAAAGTTCGTTTGGTTCTCAAATCATGGTTCATTTCATGTCTTTTTGGCAACAAATTCCCAATCTTATTAGTTGGATCCGAAACGACTACTTCGAAAAGATTTTCGCACAAGTATTCATGATGGTCTTGCAACGGTTTTAACTGCAAATTTTTTATGGCTGATTGATAGTCTTGTCCTGGGATAATGATAGAAAGAGCTCTTTTCTCTAAACGTACTAATTCAGATTTTAGGTACAGGGGGAGGAAACAATGCAGGTATAGCATAATCAGTCACATATCTAATAAAAGTTGTATAAAATAATACCAAATCTTCTGTAGGTAGCTTTGCTCGCTTTAGCTGGATCAGGAAGTATATAGTCTTACTAGCTTTCTTTATCATTTTTTCTACATGGAGGTTCCAGGTTAGTCTGCTTGTGAGAGTGACTCCTAAAAGTTCGACGTTATCCACTACTTCCAACTCCTTACCATCCACCACTACAGGATCAAAGTCTCGAGGTTGAGTAGAGAAGGAAATTCTAAGTTCCCTACACTTGTCCGTGTTCAACTAGACTCTGTTCTAGGAGGACTAGGACATGACTTTATTTGCCATATTCTGAGCATTACTGGTCGCGTCTTTGGGAACAATCTAATATGTTGTTGTGTCATAAACATATTTCCAGATTCCATAGTTTCCAATATCTAAGTCATTTATCATCAAGATTAAGAGCCATAGCCCCAACATGGTCCCCTGCGGGACCCCAGAGGGAACCATACCCCATTCAGAATAGCAGTTATCCACCACCTTGGTTCTTTGGAATCTGACGGTTACGAAATCGGTTATACAATTTGTCACACTATTTGTAATATCTAGATTGCATAATTTACCAATAAGTATACTATGGTCAACAAGATCAAACGTTTTACGGTAGTCAAATAATATAGTTCTAATTGTTGATCATTTCCATCAGTAGCTAGGCACCAAGCATGCACCATGTTGATCAATGCCATTACTGTAGAGGATTTTGGGATGGCACCATATTGATTACTATCAAGTACCTTTAAAAGAGCTAGTTTGACAGATTTTTCGACCAACACTACATCGGCGACTTTAGAGACAGATGACGTCAGTGAGATAGGTCGCAGATCTTTCTTAAGGTCTCGAGCTGGTTTGTTTTTTGGAATTGGTGATACGCCTGCCATCTTCCAGGCTGCGGGTAAGCGTTGCTCAAAATATGCCGCATTTAAGATATATAGGTAACCGGTAAGGCCATTAAAAACGAAAACTCTCTTAACAGCCGACTGGGTATTGCATCCGGTCCTGATGCTTTATAGGGATTGAGTTTGGCCAGAACCTTTTGGACTTCCATCTCAGTTAATTCCAAGAACTCTGGTGACTCTTCTAACTGAAGGTGTGCCAATGGTTTTATTAGTCTATATTCTTGGAGAGGTTCAAGGAATGATAGGTTAATAACATTGGCTTTTTCGTGTTGTGTGAGCTTCGAGAATCCGTCAACATTCAGATGGACCAGTGGACAGTGGCGTAGCTAGCTAAGATTGACTGGCTCATGCTATACTGAGGCCACGAGGCGCCATCATGGTTGGCGCCGAGCGGGAAAATGTACCTACTAGGCATGCCAAGCAAAACGAACGATTCTTTTTGCCCTGCCACAAGCACTGCAATGGTGTTTAAGCACTGTAATGGTGAATATTGTACTGGTGAAACATCAACTTACTGAACAACATGAATGCTTGAAAGTTATGTTATTATTATCTCCATCAAAATATCATCCTCCATTATCACATGAAGGCAATAATTATTAAGCATCTGAATACATGGGGGGGGGGAGGGGGGGAGACTTCAACACCCCAACTCAACCTTGATTCAGTATTAGTAAATCTAGAAAGCAACCATCCTTCAAGAATTGAATCCAGACAGGACAACTTCTGTTATAGTTTTTGACATTTCTCTACCTTTCCTCACGTTCTGATTTACTCATTACGAGTCTGAATCTGATCACGTCTAACTTATTTACTTATAACATGAGCTCATGATAATGAAGTTCCAGAACAGAAGAAATGCCACAACCAATAAGGTATAAAACATTGCCTTGTTTAAGTACTCCACCACATATTCACAAAGCCAATCTTTTTTCGAGCATCAACTCTCGTGACGTCGCTTGTAATATATTTCGAATAGTCGCTGGTGACTTCGCTATTGACCACTGCTTTACAATTAAATTTCGCTCATCAGATAGCCGAACGGCGAGTAGCCAAACAGCTAGAAGCCATTGTAATTTAAACTGACACGACGAAAATCACAAAGCTTCGTGTGGAAACGAATGGAAGCGCAAATCTTGACCCGAGAGAAATCTCGCGGGTTCAAGTTATGCTCTCAAAAATGAGCATGACTAGATGTTGTAAAACTGCGCGCTTGAGCATGCTCAGATGCCATTATCCAATCAGGTTGCAAATACTCTTATTATAAAATAATATTACATGGTCATGGTGAAATCTGAGGGCATGACTAAACCGCGAATAGCTTTGAACTAGTTCCACACATGTGTTTGTTGCTAGGTAACCCATCAAAATATGAAAAATATTGCTTAAAAATGACGTAATTTAGCGAAAGCCTCTTTTAAATTGTGAAATATTCAAAAATAGCCATAACATTCAGGAATATTGTCAAATAAAAAGTTCACAGTTTGGGAAAACTTAAAGCTTTAAATATATCTTTTTGACGAAAGCAATTCTTTATTTTTGGGAAAATGTTTGGGCATGCTGAGCATGACCAGCATTGACCGCTAGCTACGCCACTGCCAGTGGTTCTTTACCAATTATCTTCATATTATTAAGACGCTTCACTTCACCCCACCATTTCTTTGGGTGTTCTCCCTTCAATTTCTGGATATTTGATTCATTACTTAGCTCTACATACCTTTTCCTCTCTATTAACTAGATTCCTATAAAACGGTAGAGTTCGCACCGTTGTTGGTAAACGCTTCTTGCCTTTTCACAATAATTAAGAGATTGTAGTCTATAGTTCATCCATGGAGCGTTTGCAGTCAAGCAACCTATCACTTCCATTTCACATTCAGCACTCTGCTCAGGAGGATAATATAGAATAGCAACTATGATTAAACTATAAATGTACTTTCTGCGACGAAAACAAGCGAACAACCCATAGTTTGTATCTGCGCTTGCGCAGATATAATTTTATCGACCGTGTAAGATGTTTGTGGCACCAATCAGCCACCAGTATAACTACGAATTACGTAATGATAATGCGCTTGCGATGTCCGCAAGCACAAAGCTATTCAAAACAGTGAAGGGCCAAACGGAGTGCTGTTTCGATATGCCACGCATAACACAATCATTAACAAGAAAAAATAATGCTTTGTAATAATTGTAATAAGAACAATAATTTGTTTTGTTTCTCAGTGGTCTTATTTAGCAAACACACATATACTTAAACTAGCACAGCTGATCAAATTAAATATAATACAATAAAATTGAAAAATTAAACGAGACTTACCTGGTAAGTTGAAGTTTGATGAAGATTTTACCGAATTACATGGATGCGGAGTGATTACATGAGACAGCATGTGCGTGCGCCGTCAGTTTTTGAAGTCTGAATGTGTGTGTATAAATAACATGCATACCTCCCTGCAATGTTGGGGAGGTGGGTCTCCGGGCATGTAATCACTCCGCATCCATGTAATTCGGTAGAATCTTCATCAAACTTCAACATACCAGGTAAGTCTCGTTTAATTTTTCAATTCTACCTTATTACAAATGCGGAGTGATCCCATGAGACTTTGAAGTTACACACACATGAAATCCAGAAATCAGAGACTACAAGTGTACATTAACACAACACTATAATATGAATGTCTTACAAGGTATCTTTATGGTACTGACAACACCGAGTCAGCATAGTTAGAGCTGGAAATTATGGACTTATTGTAGTGCCTTGCAAAACAAGTAGCTGAGGACCATCCTGCAGTTTTTAATATGTCATCAAGATTAACTGAGGCTCGGTTTGCTGCTGAAACTGAAGCAGCTCTTGTACTGTGTGGTGAAAAAGCAAGAGTATCTATACCAGCATTTTGCATGACTTGCCGCACCCACCTGGTAAGGGTGTCTCTACTCACAGCTTTATGAGGTTTTACATAACTAATCAACAACTTTGATTCAGCATCTCTAAGATTGTCAGTCTTTTTCAAATATTCTTTGAGTGTATTCACAACGCATATGCCCTGATCCTCGTATGGTTGAAGATGTATCTTCGGATTAGGATTCCCTGGTTTTGATTGTTTCAGGTGTTCAGGAATGGTGAATACGTATGTGTCTTCATGAGTTGTCATGTTTTTAATGTCCAACATATGAATAGTCTGGCCACGTTGCCCAGTAACCAACAATAACAACATAACTAGTTTGAAGGTTAGTTCCTTCAGTTTCAACGTCTCTACTGGATACAATGTTTTCAAATAAACCAACACATCCTGGACATCCCACACAGCATTGTACTTAGGTTTTGGAGGTCGAGACTGAAAAATTCCTTTGAGCAGTCTAGACACAAGTGCATTCTTACCAATACTAGTCCCATCTTCCAACATGACAAATGTTGATAACGCACTACGGGCTGTGTTAATTGCGCTATATGTCAGGCCTGCATCAAACAATTCGGCTAAACAATCCAGTACATCCACTACAAAAGGGTAGGCGTGATCAATTTTCCGTTTAATACAAAACTCAGCCCATTTTTTAATGTATACTGCATACTGTTTCTTTGTACTCTCTCTCCAGGACTCCATGAGTAACTTGGAAGCTTGCTCTGAAACTCCTCTTGTCTTGTAGTACTCCCTGACAGCAGACAGGCCATCATTTGCATCTGCTTGTTGAGAGGGTGTTGGGTGTTTTTGTGAGGAAGTGT
Organism: Phenganax marumi; assembly: GCA_025400095.1. Lineage (NCBI taxonomy): Eukaryota > Metazoa > Cnidaria > Anthozoa > Malacalcyonacea > Clavulariidae > Phenganax > Phenganax marumi. The sequence continues at coordinate 19,216 of JAODVM010014677.1, forward strand.
GAGCAGGTCCTTGTGCTTTGGAAGTAGAATTGGGATTTCCACTAGCAATCTCAATAGCTGAGGCCACCAAACTTGTGTTGGCCACACCGGAACTACAAACAATGCCAAGGTTCGATCCTGCTCCACCTTCTTTAGGCACCTAGATAGCAAACAGAAAGGTGGGAAAACATAAACAAACATCCCACTCCACGCAATGGAGAAAGCATCCACATGCTTAGCCCCTGGGTCTGGTTTCCAGGATACATAAGAGTCTAACTGGGTATTCAATCGAGTAGCAAATAGATCGATTTCCGGTTTACCCAAAACGTGTGTGATAGCACTAAAGATGTCAGATTTAAGGTGCCATTCTGTACGAATATTGAAGTGGCGTGATTGGCAGTCGGCCTCCTTGTTTTTCACACCTGCTACATGGGCTGCTGTCAGCCAAATTTGGTGCATAACACACCACTTCCATATTCTCTGGGCCAGCCTGTTGCAGGAAGGGGATTTTGTCCCTCCCATTGCATTAAGATAACACACTGCAGTGGAATTATCAGAATATATCTTGACATGTTTTCCACCAATGAGTGGGAGAAAAGAGTGCAAGGCAAATTCTATTGCCAAAATCTCTTGCTCATTTATGTGTAACTGAAGGTCATCTTCGGACCACAGACCCTGAGTGGTTTGGCCAGAACAAATTGCCCCCCAACCTACACCAGAAGCATCAGTGAAAAGTTCAATCTCTGGGTTGCTTAAAGTTATATCTTTGTACGCAGATGGGAGATTTTCGATCCACCAAGTGAGATCCTGACATGAAGCTTGCGACAAAATCATCAAGGCGTCATAATTGCCCCTTTGGGCTTGCAAGGCTTGAATTTTGTCAATTTCAAGATTGCGATAATAAAGTGGTCCATATTGGACTGCTGGCAAACTGGCAACTAGAAGGCCAATTGTTTGTGCCACATCTCGAATTG
>JAODVM010014788.1:0-20158 GCA_025400095.1 Phenganax marumi
CACGGAAAAATAAACTGAGCCCCAAAATGTACTTTAATAATACTGCATAAATCTTGCGCTTGCTTCGCAGAAAAAATTATCTTAAAATTATTTGTCCTCTAAACAAACAGACAACCGACTAAAGACGACAATCACACGTCAGACCAAAAACAATAATTTAAACTGAAAAGGAACAGTTCAAGTGGAGCTGAAACGGACCCATAGAAAAGCAAAAGCCAAATCCCAAAAGGGCACCGCATCGTAGCACTGCGTCTGGTTTCAATATGAGCCACACCACGGGACTGCGCAGCATTTTTCATGCTTTCTTTCAAAGTCAAACAAACGATGTAGCTATTCACAGGTATATAACACAAACTGCGCAGTTCAGCTGATCCATTAATCTCATTCCAAATAAACTCGCTTGTTTCAACATCATTTTGACAAAATTTGGAAACATATTCCTTGATTTGCTCCTCGAAAAATCCCAAAATCTCTACGGTTCTGTCAAAGCGCAGATCTTGCAAAAGGTACGGGGAGGTGGGTCGTGACGTTGTCAATATTGTAGCACCGGGAAGCAATTTACCCTGTACTAACAAGCTGAAAAGTGAAAACACTTGCATTTTTTTATTTTGACGATTAAAACCAGAGGACAAAACGTTGTTTTCAATATTAAGTTCGTCTAATCCATCAAAAATTAGAACGACTGCACGTGGATTTGACAAAACGAAATCATAAACAATTTCAAAGTTACTGGATGGTATCCCAACGCCATATCCCAACATTTCACGAAGACTAAGATCTTTGTTGTTAAGCACTCGAAATTGAAGCAAAATTACCATTTTGTGAAACCAAAAGTCGTCAGCTTCGTCTCTCCACTGCTGCAAAAGCTTTCTTGTTAAAATTGTTTTGCCGATACCCGGTCGACCTACCACAAGAATTGTGCGTGGGTGTGATTTAATCTCTTGGCCTTGGGTTGGTTTAAATATATCAGCTGTGCTAGTCAGTTGAATAGTTTCTTTTGGAGTTTCAAGATGTGCTTGGTATATCCCATGCCTGTCAAAAGTTGGCGGATAGGCGTTTATACGCTCCCTGCCTTCTTGAATGACAACATGCACGTACATATCTTCGAGTTTCCGTAGCGAGATTTCATCGTCACCAAAATCATCAATTATTTGAAATAAATCTTTATGTTCGAATTTCTGTCTTGTTTTCTTGACAAACTGTCGAATTCTCTTTCGCTTCCTCAACAAATACACGGTGCAAAATTCTTGGTCGGTGGCAAACTGCCCGTCGTTGAAGGTCATCCACGCTATATAGCCAAGTTCGAGAAATGTCAACATCACGATGAAGACATCTAAAGTTGCAACGGCGTTGACCAGCGGTGTAGTTTTCTTGCCACTTGGATTTGTGCAGTCAATTGTAAAATTTGAAGGTGGGCTAAGGGTAGCATTGGCATGACGAGACGTACTCGTAAATTGCATTTGAGGCAGAGCACAAACAAAACTATCAGGGATATTAGTAGTATGAATAGTGACAGTTCTTCCTCATAGGCGCTTAACTCTCGCTCACGTAATACATTTTTATATAAGCGCCCCCCTCCAAATGGGGGCGCTTATTGGAGGTGTTCTCAAAATCAGGCCTCCGACCACCCCCCAAAAAACGGCCTCTACGTAACAGTAGCTTATACAAACCAACTCAAAAATGAGGGGGGTAGGTTAAACCAAATTTTTTCAAAAAATTGCAACTTTATTTTTGTTGACGTCAGCGAAATGAAAAAATTTTTTCAAAAACTTTTCTTAAGCTCAATACTAGGACAAACGAAAATCGCTTTTTAACTTTTTATTTTTACATTAAATAAATGAGTCACCGAGAGAACTTTAAAAATGAAAAGCATTTATTTTGTTTTTCCAATAAATTGACGAGTATGAGGTCCCAAGAAGTAATAAGATATAGACCTTTTTATAGCGTTAATAAGAAGACAGTTTACAAACCTATTTGTCGAAAAAACAAAACCACTTTTAGACCTCATACACAAAATGAGACTTTAGTTGAGTATCTTATTGACAACAAACAATATGTAGAAACGCTTAAACCGTGTATAGAACCAGAAATAAAAAAGCAGCCTTTAAAATTTAAGAAAACTGGTCCGTTTATACCAACAGAGTGGTTTGAAAAAGAGTATGCAATTGATTGGTGTCACGTTTGTCTTTGTACTGAGTTTTATAAATTAAAATATGAAGACGTGTGTAAAAACTGTTTTTGTAGGAAGGAAATATTAAACTTTGATTTTAGCTATAATATCATTGATAGAGTCGTATATCAACCAGAGCAAGACAAAGAAATACAAAGAATAACAAGATACAGAAATAGCTTTTATAATCTTATATATGAGTATGCGTTAAAGAGTCTGATTAAAATGGGTAAAATTAATGACTTTGATAAATACATTGAAAAGAATGATTTTTGGAATAAATCTCCATCTGAGATTTTTCGAGATCCAAAAATAGAAAAAACATGTAGCATGTTAAATTTTATTCACAGCAGACTAATTCTTAAGAAAAAACACTTTATTAATGGCCGCATTGTAAACTCTAGAGGAGAAAACATTATAGATCTAAGAGATAATATTTATAGCCTAGATAAAAAAATGTTGAACATGTTTGACAATTTAGAGCTTTATAAACTTCGTGACTGTATCAAGAGACATGAGATTAATGCTGAGAAAAGTCTTACTAAGGAAATAGAGGAGAAAAAGAACCAGTTAGACAAAAACATATTTAAAGTGTTTATGAAGAAAGAATTATATAGAATATATAAACAAAAATATATGTTTTATCTATTATTAAATAGATTTAAATTTTTTGCGCCTATTAGTATGTTTCCAGTTTTAAAATTTCCAGCAGACGAGTTTATAGACATTACTTTGAATGGGGGAATAACTATAACTAATAAATGGAAAAAGGAAAAAGACGTAAAATATCAAAACTTACGAAAAGAGACGAATAGAATTATAGGTAGACTGCGAGCTAACGGTCACTCCTTCAACAGCTCAGTTATGGAATACATAACAAAAGCAAATTCAGATAAAAAACAACAAGACGAAGAGTACAATAAGGAACTAAAACGTGAAGATAAAATGTTAAAAGATTCAGAAACTGAGAAAGAGAAAATTAAGAATAACATTATTGAGCTGCTTGCGTTTAGCATAAACTCTGGTTCTATTGCTCAAGCGAGACGATTCTACATGGAGATGACTGGAGAGATGGCTCAAAGTAAGCTTTGCAATAGAAGTTTTAACGAGTCTAAAAGTATACTCGAACAACAGTGTATACTAGACAAAGAGGAACTCGATTTATTATACAAAAATCATTTAGATCCATTTAATGTAGAAGGGCTAAGTGAAAGAGTTAAGGATTATACATTCTGTGGAATTAATGGTTTAGTTATATAGGAAGACATTGAAGTATTAAATAAATGGAATCAACGATACGTGAAGAACTCTTAAGACTATCAGACACAAAAGAGATTAAATACACTCAAGCCTACATTAAAAAAGCGTCTGAAAAAACGCTTGAAAAAATATACAACGATTATCAACGCGTACAACTAGATAATACTAATGAAATGTTGGCAGACGTCGTCATTGGAAAGTTTTCAGAGCTTATGCATCATCTTGAACTCGTTGACAGCTCCACAGAGCTAGGTAAAGAACTTGCGGAAAATAAACCATTTAGACATGACATAAAACTTATCCTGGAGTACGCTACACCATATATTCCACTATTTGGCGTTTTATCTGGAGGAATTATCATAGGAAAACATGTTGTTAGTAAGAAGACTGCTGAACAGAAAAACATTAATATTATAAATAAAGAGGAATGCCAAGAATCACAAAAGGAAAACCAAGACAATTAGACCGCATTAAAAATTTTTCAAAAAAAAAGAAACTTTAAAAATTACTGCTAATAGTAATAAGGACCCATTTAACATGATCATAACCGGTTTTACTTGTTGCGGAAAAACTTATTTTTTACTTGATCTTCTTGAGAAAGAATACATGAGACACTTTGATTATATCTTTCGCATTTGCCCTACTTATGAATGGAATGCTACTTATCATAATTGGCAGTATATCAACGACGATAACTTTGTGACTATAAATTGTGACCAAGATGATGTAGAGTCTTCTTTAAAATCTGTTGTAGACTTCTCACAGGGAACAAATTCTCTTATTATTCTTGACGACTGTGCCTCGGGCAGGTTCGTCAAAGATAGAACTTCTGGACTTGTAAAACTCGCATTCTCAGCAAGACACTTTGGACTCAGCACTATTGTGATTACTCAGCAACTTACTTCCATTGCTAAGCCTTATCACGAGAACATTTCTAGACTTGTAACATTTTACAACCCAAACAAGAAAGACATGAACACAATTTTTGATGAATATCTAGGTGACATTTCTAAAGAAGAAAAAAGTGATATTCTGGATAAACTAAAGAAACTAAAATATTCTAAGCTAGACGTGTCTTTGAGACATCCTTATAATTACTCTGTATACTGACCAAAGGGAAGACTGAGACTAGCCTCTAATGTCTGCAATGACGTCATCGATGACTTTCAAGTCGCTTAATAGTTTAATTTCATCCGATTCTGAAAACTCTCCAGTTCTCAAAATCGTAATAGTTTCATTACAAACTTTTTATAACTGCTACTAGAGAACCTAAGTTGCTCTACTCTATTTTCTAATTTACTTTGATTTATAAAAGCCGTAATTAAAGTCCCAACTCCAGTAATAATCAACGTCAGCGGATTAATAACACTAGTTCCTGCTCCAACAGCTGTCAAGACAATTCCACTAGTTTGTAGTAGAGTTTTTACTCGCTTAAGTCTCTTGTATTTTTTATGGTCTATTTGATACTTTTCAAAGTAGCTATCATAGATTTTAAGTAACTTTTCCAGAGTTTCCTGATCAAATTTATTTGATATATGATTAAAGCTTCTCATTTATTTAATAATGTACACTATCAATAACTTTATTCTTGAAATTCACTAGCCCATCACTGATGACGAATATCTTACAAAGCAAACTCTCCTTCGTAGCTTTTTTAATGATTTCAAGTAGAACTCCATTATGTGTATTAACTAGTTTTTTTCCAGAACCAACAAAGTTCTTATCACCTAGTGTTCTCAATTTAACTACTAGAGCAAATTTATCTTTAAAGAACTTTTTAATTGTCATATTTTTAAGCTCTTGACTCCCAAAGAATCTTACTGCTTCTGGATACAAATCTTCTTTTAAAATTCCCTGACTATAAACACAATTTGGAACTCCTTCAATTGTCACCTTAACAGACTCTATATTTGGATACAGATACTTTTCACTATCAGTAACGGTCTTGTTCTTAAATAACATTACAATTGAAGCTTTGCTTTTCTAGGTCTTCTAGGTCTTCATTTATAAGAGTACTACTTTTGTCCAACTCTTTAGTTTTCATCAAAGTAACATGCTCAAAACTCAAGCTTCTGCCAACATCATATCCAGACAAAGCTTGACTAGCCAAGACTTCATCTTCAATTGTCTCATATTCGAGTTCTATGTTTTCCAAACTGTATCCTTCAACACTTCCTCCGCTCTTTGCAACCATGATATTCTTTGCCTCAGGCAGTGTGATTTAAATTGAAAATTATGTATCATTCCATAAGGAGCTAGTAGTCCGTGATCTCCAATAATTTTATCAAGTTTAATTTTTTGTTTAGTTCCATAAATCGTTTGCATCAAGGCATCTGAAACCTTCTGATCATCCCCAGTTTTTGCCCCATCTTCAGAACCTGAGATTATCTTTCTTGTATTCTCATTAGCAATTCCAAACTCTATGAGTTCATCTCGAACATGTTCAGAAAACCACAAGTCTTTATACACTTCTAGTTCACTTTGTCCATTGTTATCATAAACTTTTTCACCTCCAACACTTACTGCCAGTCTTTCTACAAGTAGTTTTCCAAGATTATTAAGAAACCAAGACTTTTCATTTTTGTTTTTAAAGTCAAACTTCAAGTTTAAACTATCAGGAACTAAACAAGTATCAGGTTTCAACTTTGGAATGTCAACGTAAACTTCCTCCCCAGGATTCGCTTTGTTTGGATTAAACGTGATGTTGTGTTTTGTTCTAGTACCTTTGATGTCACTCATCTTAAGTTTTCTAACACCAGGTACTAACTGTTCCATTTATTTAATAATTACTACTTTTTCTGTTTACGTTTTGTCTTGTACATGTCATACACAAACCAAGTTAATGCTAGTGCTAATACCCAAACATTGTTAGCCAAGAAACTTAATCCTTTTGATCCCCACTTTAGAGCTGTGCTCAACAAGTTTAAGACAACACCAGCTATTGGACCTAATTCTTTTGCTATTTTTGCAAGTGCTTTTCCAAAAGCACTTGTAGCCATGGCCCCTTTTCGAATAACAGTTCCTCCTCCAATGACTACCGAAGTAATTATTCCCCCAACTGCTATGAGAACACCGCTTAAAGCGACCATATTTTTCTTAGCCCACTCCTTTAACTTTTGAAATCTTTTAAGGTCTAGAATTTGCTGCTCTTTAGTTTCTTCTTGGCTTCTTTGACTTATTGTTCTATTATAAGCTTCTCTTAGACCAATAACTCTTTCTTCTAATTATATAACCTCTTCTGGATTACTAGTTGCGTCTCTTTGATCTATTGTTTCATTTAGCAGTTTTCCATAATGGTCGGCTTGTACCTGCAACGCTCCTTGGTCACCAAGACGGCCATACGTGGCTTCTGAAGGATTCACAACACCTTGAAATTCTCTATTTTCTTGAGGACTTAATCCTTCAATGTAAGACATGTCAGCGGTGGTGTCGACAAGACTATTTGAATCAAAATCGCTTTTCCATTCATGGACTGCCCAGTTTATTTCTTCTTGAAACTGTTCTATTGCCATTTTTACGTATTCCGACTTTACACCTGTGTTGTACTCCAGAATGTCTTTATTTCTTTTTAGAATAATTTGGGGTTTTCCCCTTTCATTGTTTTTAAGTAGAGGTTTATAAGTTATGTGGTTTCTATCTGTTGTAGCTATATTAAGTCTCAATTCCATTTCTCTAGGCGTGTTTGTGAATTTAAACCCTGGATTAGTTATTTCTATAAATTGTTCAACTGCGTCTGTAGCACGATTTTCAGGTCTAAATGTCTCGTAACTAGGATTGGCAAATGATGTTTCTTGTGTGATAGCATTGTCAAGTACCGAGTCTTCAAGTTCTTGGTCAGGTGTTTTAATTGTTTCTTCTCTCTCCTCAGGTTGTTTGTCCATGTCTAGGTCTTTAAACTCAACGCTCTCCATTTATTTTATTATATGTCTATTTTTCTGTTACAATGTCACTTTTCTTAATCCAAGAATTATGTCTTTTGTCATAACCCAACCATTTCACTAACACTTTGTCACCACGAGTTTTTAGTACCTTTTCAACTCTGTAAATGTTATCTTGTTTATCCACAGGACTTAGTTCTTCTTCGTAGAATTTTCCAAGAATAGGTTCACCTTCGGTGTCTTCAATTTCATACGTATCAGGATCTCCTCCGAAAACCTTACTGATTTTGAAAATTTCTTCCGTAAAGTTAGCTTCTTAACCTTTCTCAAACACGTTGTTGTATTTACTCACTCTGACTTGCTCTCCGATTCTAAACTTTGGTAAAGGGTATTCCCCAGTCCAATGTCCATACAATGTCAACTAAACTTGATCTTCATTATTCTTGCTTACGTCAGCAGGTTTCATGAGTATAGCGCTGTGCTTTGTGTGATTGTAGTTGTAGACAAGTCCGTCGAGAATGTCTACCCATTTGTAAGTTCCTTCAGAGTAAAAGTATTTCCACATCATAGACTTTAAAGTTCTGTTGAATCTTTCAACCAAAGCAGCTTTTCTCTCAGAATAGGTTGAGAAATAATCGATCTTATGTTTCGCAAGCAAGTCTTTTACACCTACGTTGTAGAATTCTTTTCCTTCATCAAACTGAACAAGGTATTTCCCAAACCTAGACTTGAACTCAGAAAGTACATCTTCCACAGCTTTTGTCATGTTTTTAGTGTCTGTACGATACACAGGAGCGGCAAAAGCATACCTACTCAGTATTTCTACACAAACGAGGATCCAACGAAACCCTTTGTTAGAATGACTTAATTTACTCATGTCAACCAAGTCCATTTGCACCTGATCAGCTAAGTTGGTGACATAAGTTTGAGAGGTCTTGTGCTTTTTAACGATGCGTTTGTACCTAGTAAAAGTGTCTTGTTTCTTAAGCCAGTCTCGTACTTCTTTTCGGGAAACCCCCAAGTCTTTGTCTTGTGCCTGTCTGTACAGTCGTTCTGCAGACATGAACCCAGTCTTTGGATCGTAGTACAAATTTCTTAGTTCTTGTTCTTTAGCAAAGTTGTTCATATATTATTAACGTATATAAAGTTCTAGTAACACAGATCCAATGCTGCCACTATTATTATTTGTTGTGACGTCAAATGTAAATTTATTCCAAATTCCATTGTAAACCAAGACCTCACTTTCAATATATTTGTAATGTGATGCCGACCCGTTGAGACTTTGTGTTGTTGTGATTGGCAGAGTGATAAAAGCCGAGCTTCGCTGTCTGCTTGAGTTGAAGTTCATAGACTTGTTCACGGCGTCACAATGTATACAAACGTATCATAGTCCTAGGTTAATGTCACATTCATTTCAGACTCTACCCATGTGCTCTTAGTTATTTTCTTATTAGCAGAGAATCCTAGAAGCAACCCAAAATTTTTAAGGTTTAAATTATCATTCTCGCAAAACACTTTGGTTTTGTTTGTATACGTTTTTTCTAAAAGGATATCATACTTGGTCAGTTCTTTCTTTATGTCATCAAAAGTCAAGTAGCCCACAGGAAGCAAAGTGTAGCGGTGTCTTTAGTTATGAAGTTATGAACTCTAGTTATGACGTTTTGTAGTTCCAAAATATCGTAGCCGACTTTAAGAACAGCCTAGAGCTAGATGCTGTTTCAATTCTCTTGTTAATGAAAAGTTCCTTGTGGTTGTTGTCTATGAACACAGTTAGTTTATCCATTTATTGTATGACACAAAACTTTTCATGTATATATAATAAATGGACTGGGAAAAGTATTACAAGACTGCGTATGGAAAAAACTATGACAAAGCAAAGTCTATCGGCAAAGCCTAAAGACAAAAACTCAAAGACGATTTTGCTAAAAAGTACCCCAATGCAGACTTGAGTAAGTTTGAGTTTACTGTTTCTGTAAGTCCAGATCTAAAAGTGACTGATACAAGTATTGACTATGACGTCACTGACGACTTTGGAACAGACATTACTTCAGAGACTTTCAAGGACAAGTATTCTTGGGCTTTGTATTGGACTCCAAGAATCTGGAACTCTAGAGGAACTGTAACAGGACTTGTAATGAATAATAACAACAACGCAGACTTTGAGTCCTTTGAGACCTACGTTAATGAACAAGATCATTTCAAGTGTCAACTTGAACCGCTAAATATCAAGTGGGAAAACCCCGAGAATGACGTCACCAAAGCAAAGTTTAACTACCTAGAGGATCCTTATTTTACAAGCTTAGTAGCTGCTTATGTAATAAGTTACAAGTCAGGAATGAGTCTAGAACACATTAATAAACCAAATCAACCCAAAGTAGTTTCAAGCATTGCCAAGTAGTACTTTTATGATCATATGAAGAGGTTTTTAAGATATCCCAATAAACTTAGTGCTTATGTCAACAAGGAAGACATCCAACTTATACAAAACAGTGTTCCTAGGCGAAAAGTGTGGAAGTACAAACTAAAACGTACCATACAGAGAAGCGATTAGTTACTTCTTAAGTACACAAAACAGATCAAAGATAAGAAACTACCACTATGTATTTCGAAAGAATAACAAGAGTATGGGCGTCCTAGGAATTGGCTATGAATACGTTGATAAGATAGTGCCAAAGTCAGAATCAAGTGATTGGAAATCTTTTATAAAACAAACAAGTGATGGTCTCACAGAGACTGGTCAAAAACTTCTGCAACACGCAATGGAAAGCTATGTGTACTGTGTACTTGGAGCACAAGCAAAAACTAGATGGAGTATTGTAAACAAAGGTGCAAAAAGTTCTCAGACGCAAGACGTGTTTCGCCAACTAGTACAAGACACTGTAGTTCAAGACGACCCAACTGTGATGATCAGTAATATGACACAAGCTATTCAAGACACAAACGTCGTTTTGAATATGGTAATAAGTCCGGGAATTATCTTGGTTCCTTTTGACATGATCATCTTAGATAAGCCTATAGAAGGATTCAACAACACTTTGACTATGGCTACTACGTATATGAGGTTTGGTAGAAACCGCAACGTTAACTTTGTGGCTGATTCTAAGCAAAAACACAGCAAAACAAAACTCTTTGAAAACTCCTCAAAAACTCGCCTAGACGAAACGAAACTCCTTGAAAACTCCTCAAAAACTCGCCTAGACGAAACAAAACTCCTTGAAAACTCCTCAAAAACTCGCCTAAGTGATTCTAAGCAACTTTCAAGCAAAAACACAGTTAAATTGCTTGAAACAGCGGGCGCCATGTTGGTATTTGGTATGCTCATAGGAAGACTTGTTATGTAACTGAGAACAGAAACACTTTGTTATATAAAATAAATGGCTTTGAGTTATAGATATACTCCTGAGACTAAGACTATTGAGGATGAACTAGATGCAAACAAGTCTGAGCTTGCCTCGGTCAAGTCTGAACTTAGTACAGTCAAGTTTGACGCGAGTCAAAACAAGTCTGAACTTGTTACGGTTAAAAGTTCCATGAATATTAATAAAAAAAAAATTAGTATTAACAACTCAGATATTCAAACAAACAAATTAGGTGTTGCGCATAATATAGCAGAGATTCAAACAAGCAAATCCAATATTCAAGCAAACAAGTTGAAAATTAATACTATCAAGCCAAGACAAAATTTTGTGTATAACTTTTCATATAATAGTTTAGGCGCAAGTGGTTATCTTAATCCTTCTACTGTTCCTAAGAACTCCGGATTTCCATCTGTTAGCTCTATCGTTTTCTTGCCAAACTTTACTGACGCGACAAAAATTACGTTGTTAAATCATACGTTTGACAATGATGATGTTATTTCTAGTCTTGTTCATAAGTATGCCATTTCCATTGTAACAAAAGGATTCAAAGAAGTAAATTTAGACGTACTAAGTCAACATATGCAAAGTATAGACTCAAGATATTTTGGAGGTAATCAAGTATTTCTGATAGATCATGAATTTTATCTTAGAGACTGCGGCGTGACGAATGCTAGCGATGTACTTATGTTTTATATCAAGATTAAAAAGGCATCCAACGGGAAATATGGAAATGAGTCTTGTTTCAGTATTCTGGTTGAGACGTGAACAGAAAAACTTAAACATTTATAAATAAATGAGTGAAAGCACGTCTATTATTACAACTCAAGAAAAGGCAAAAGATCCTAAAAAAGTTGAACAAGGAAAGAAATTGGCTGAGATGTCAAGACAAGCTAAAGAAGCTAAGAAGAAACGGCTTGAGAGCCAGGCAAGTTCAGACACGTCCTGTGGGGTTTTCCCCGTCGTCGGTGTCATTAGCATGCTTGGACTCGGCATATTTTGTTACTTCAACTATAAGCGTCAAGAAACAAAGACATACACTAGGCCGCTCAGTCCAGTCATCGAAGAACCAGAACCTGACAACACGTTGGACACATTCGACTGACAGAAACACTAGTAAACAATAAATAAATGAGTAATGAGACTAAACTTGCTAATCAAATTTACAACGCAGCTGTGTTGACGCTAGCAGCTGTAGGAGTTTCTATGGTGAGTAAGAAAATTTTTAAAGAACCTCTAGGAACACCTCAAAGCGTCAATGGAACACTTAAACTCGCTGGAGCTGTGATGATTGGAAGTGTGTTGGTAAAGTACCTCGAAGACAAGAAGTTTATTCCTGAAAAGATTGGTGGAGACACTACTAAATAAATGGCAGCAACTGTAGCAGGAGGAATCTTTAACGCTTTTGCTTTTGCTGGAGCAGGATTTCTATTTAGTAAGCTTAATCACACAGGCTATCAAGAAGAAATGAAGAGACACAATCTGGCCTTAGAAAAGTTGGCTTATGAAAAACAAGTTTGGTTCGAGAAAGAGACTGCTAGGAAGGACAAGATATCTAAGCTTTGTCAAGAACTCTCAGACGCTAATACAGACTTAAATACAACAAATAAAGCTTTAGAACAAATTAAAAACTTGGACTTGGCTTGGGAACGAGAACCTGTTTTGGATGACTACTACAAACCATCAAAAGAAATGGCCGAGTATCAGCATGTTGCTTCTGGTGTCATGGGTATTGTTGGTGGATGGTTGATCAGTAAAATTGTCTAACAGAAAAGTATAACTATAATAAATAAATGGGATTAAGACAACTAAGAGAACAAGTAAAGAAACAAGGCATTAAATATACTACTAGAATGAACACAGCTCAAGTGTGTGAAGCGCTTGGGATCAATGTACCTCCTTCCAATAAAAAGTTTGAAAAAAGCTGTCGTGGAGTTATAAGAAAGCCAAGGAAAGTTACTATTACAAGCAAGATCACGGGCGAGTCCTTAAGTTTTCCTAGTATTCATAAAGCGAGTCAATACCTTAACGTTAATTCTGGATTGATAAACTATTAGTCAAAAAATGGAAAAAGTATAAAGTATTGGAGAATTAAGATTGAAGAACCTTATACTTACCTACCCTGTTCAGATACCAAATGGTATATAAAATATCCAGATGACTGGGAAGAACCAGAAGACTCCATGTGTCCTGATAGACCTGGATTTAGAAATTGTTAAGTGGCTTTCATCTATAATGCTTGAATGTATTATAACTGAGAGTCTATTTTGTAGTGTCCAATACTTAGTGTATTTATCCCGTCTGGGAGAATGTACTTTTTGTCATCATCAAAACTTATTGCTATTTTCTCGATTTCTTCCGTAAGAAGCTCGTGTGCATAAGACCTTATAATTCTCATCTTTCTACGCTCTTCTTCTCTATTAAATATACAACTCTCATAGTCTTTAAACTCTAGGTTCTTATTAATCACATTTCTCTTAATTCCTTTTGCTTTCTTAATCTCGGAACCGTCTTCTATAACACAAGAGTAGCACGTTGGTCTTGGACCAGCGATTTTATCATTTGTTTTCCTCCAAGTTCGTCTTTCATATATCCAGGGGTCTTCTTATTAAGCCCTTTTATAATATGAGGATTATCCTCCGTGAATTCGCTTGTGTCAAACCACTTCTCTAGGTCTGGAGAAATGTCTTTGTGAACGTCTTCAGTTGCGATTTGGTAACATAAAGAGTCAGTGTCTGTGAACAGAAGTTCAGCTTTGTCTTGAAACTTGGGTTTAATATAATCATAATGAAAGTCATACACTAAGCTTTTGGAAATGTCTAAGATCGACATTCCTACATAGATTGGTTTGTCTTGAACTAGTTTTGTCTTATACATATGAACAGCAATAAGATTCTCAGAGAATACCGTCGCAGACTTGTAATTTGGTTTTTTAAATAACTTTTTAGCCTTCTCAGCATTGTTAACAAGTATAATGTCAACTCTGTTTCTTACGTTTTCCATGGTCTTTCCAAAAACGCTGTTGTTCATTAATTTGAAAAAGTCTTTCTCAAACTTGTTCTTCGCTTTTGTTCTTAGTTTAGTATTAAGATCTATATAGGAGTTAAGCCACTCGGACTCTTTAAAGCTTATTCCACAGTGTATGTTTGTGATTTTAACTCCCATTTCAAGATATTTTTTAAGAATTCCATGATGTACGACGTATTTTTTCTTAGACCTAAGTGTTGGCACTAGTTTCTCAACATTAGTGTCTGGGTTTGTTATTATTTTTTCAGGAGCTAAGGGAAAGTCATTATGAAGATCATGTAGTTCTTCAGGATACTCAAGATCAACTTTTAAAATACAGGGAAACTTTCTCCAGTTGTTTAGTTTCTTTTTAGATACCCACTTAAAGTCATGAGTAGGAAGTTTCTTCATCATTGCCCAACCATATAGGTTGTTAAAATCATGATATTGAATATAAGTACTAGGTTTGTTAAGGTTATAGTTTTTTAGGTATTTATTATTAGCAATTGCATGTCTTTTTGAAATCATAGAAACGCCTCCTCGTATTCCTCTTTCTATCATAAGAGCCATTTCCTCATCATGTAGTAATTCAAGCTCAATATTAGAATGTTTTAAAGCTGCGTTCCAAGCAAGTCCGGGAGAAGTATAGCACCAACTAGGATCTAAATTATAGTTTTTCATACAAAGATCTATAAACGATTCAAACACGTCACATAATAATAATACATCGGTTTTTAAATATAAGTCATGGTAATCTCTCATACAGCTCATCTCAAACCTCTCCCAAACTTTTTTAGCGTGTGAGTAGTCCTTGTCTGTAATGTGCTCTTCATTAAGTTTTGAGTAGAACTTAGTTTTGGGAGGCAGTCTCTTATCATTAAACGTGTCTAAACAAGTCATGTAATCATAAGGATAAACCCCTTTTCGAGAGAGCAGTTCCACGTCATCGGGAAAGTATCTTTCTAGATTATTAAAACCTTCTCCATTAAGAGTTTTAACTAGACTTTCTAGACCTTGGGATAAAAACTTAAACGAGTCTATAAATCTTAATTCACGTTTTACTTTAACTAATTTTTCAGAGTCTTTTGGAGTAAACTCGCCAACAACGACTTCTTTAGAAAAACTGATGTATTTTTCCTCGGTCTTGGGAATACATTTAACTTCGCCCTCAGAAACTCCAAGATTTTTAATAAACAAGTGGGAGTCGTAATTTTCTAAGTTATGAAATAAAACGGGAATAAACTTGGGTGCTCTACCTCTATATTTCCCAGTGTAATGACAATGGTCTCTAACTTTATTGTCGTTAAATTCTTTCTTACAAACAAAACAATGTGTTGATTTCTCAAACTCGATTTTGTCCAAGTAAGCGAATTTCATTCTTTCTGGGAGCCTACACTTGTTATAAATGTCTTTTATCTCTTGCTCAATTTTTTCCACGAAAATTTGTGAAATGTCTTCGTCTTCAGTTTTTCTAGTACGTATAGCTGACTAACTTAGGCTCAAAAATAGAGTCGTCAAAACACTTTACATAGTAACAAAACCCAGAAAGAATGTGTTGTTGATATTGAAGGGTTGATTCTCCTTTTTTCTTGTTTATTGGTTTTGTGAAACACTCAAAATCAGCGTAAATTTTAAATGGAACTTTGTGTCTAAACTGGTGGTTTTTAAACTTAAGAAACGAGTCTTTCTTTGGCATCACAAGTCTCACTGGGTCGTACAGTTTACAATACTCATCATGATTATCAAGTACTTTTTGAGTTGTAAAAGCATTTA
Organism: Phenganax marumi; assembly: GCA_025400095.1. Lineage (NCBI taxonomy): Eukaryota > Metazoa > Cnidaria > Anthozoa > Malacalcyonacea > Clavulariidae > Phenganax > Phenganax marumi. The sequence goes on from JAODVM010014788.1 coordinate 15,444, forward strand.
AACAACGATCGCATATAAATTTAGCGCCATCGTGTTGTGAAATTTGAGAGCTCAGGAGCCGACTTAAGCTCCTAATAACAGTATAATGTCTATCATCTAAAAGTAATAGTCTCACGTTCGCCTTATTTTCTGAGATTCTTAAAGGAAATATATATTTATCATCATGACCAAACACATTGATGTTAATACCCGGGTTTTGTCTTTCAAATTTGGTGATTTGACTTAGGTCCGTTGGAAATTCAATATTATTAAAGTTTAATAGTTTTGTCTTTTCTTTTAAGAATTTTGTAATTTGACCAGGAATTCTTTTTTCATTGTTTGTAAACACGGCATTTGTAACAGCCCATTTAAAACACTCTTGGTCAGAATTCTGAGGATTTACAATTGCTTTTTTGTCTAATATCCACTTCGGAGCCTTAACAAAAGATGAGCCGGGACGTATGCCAGGACTACTTATTTTTATGTCCATACTAATAATGCGATCTAGTTGCCACCCAGAACCTATTTGTTGATACATTTGAAACGACTCTGTAATTTTTTCAATCATTTTTCTTAGAGTTAATTGTATGTCAGTCCCAGGTAAGATAAGTTCTTGTTTACTATGAAGATGGGCTATATCAGTAACTCCTGTACCAAGATCAGAATCATATTTTCTCATCATACAATTTAAAGTTATTTGAACTTCGCGATTCATTCCTTCTTCGAAAATTAGTTTACTCGCAGGAGGCGTGACGTCTCTAATGAAGTCGTCTATATCTTGTCTTTTATTTCCATCCACTCTAAACGTTTTAATAGTATTTTTTAGAGCATTTTTAGTAATTTTAAACTATAATTTTTTTCTAGGTTTTATAGTTCTACTTGGTGCTATAATATAATCTATAAAGTTCCCTGATTTTATTAGTTTCCTAAGGTCAAAGATTACTCTTCTTCTCTCTTTTCTTAGCTTTAGTTGTTTTTGAATGGCCGATTTTTTAACATCTTTCCAATATTTGGTTTTAATCTTGTCTCCTTTTCTTCTAAAATTTTTCTCTATCTTTCTTGCTATTTTCTCACGGTTTTTTTCCTTCTCAATTTTAAGATTTAAGATCCTCTTAGGCCCGTCTAAATATTTCATATAACTTGCTTTTGTTTTACCTAGGTTTGAACCCGGGCGGTTTTGTTTAATTATTTTGCCTACTATTTCTAGCAGGGTGTTTTTTGACAGTGGTTGTTTTTTGTTCTCGGATTTCATGATCCTCAATTAATAATATGTTTAATTGAGGATCAATGATTCCTCAATTTATCTATTATAACAATACTTTTCTGTCAGACTCATTTATTTATTATAACAATACTTTTCTGTCAGGCGATACTTTTCTGTTGGGGCTAACTCAATTTTTAGAGACCCATTTATTTATTATAACAATACTTTTCTGTCGGACTCATTTATTTATTATAACAATACTTTTCTGTCAGGGTCATTTATTTATTACAACGATTTGTTTGTCCTAGTATTGAGCTTAAGAAAAGGTTTTGAAAAAAAATTTTTCATTTCGCTGACGTCAACAAAAATAAAGTTGCAATTTCTTGAAAAAATTTGGTTTAACCCACCCCCCTCATTTTTGAGTTGGTTTGTATAAGCTACTATTACGTAGAGGTCGTTTCTTGGGGGGTGGTAGGAGGCATGATTTTGAAAACACCTCCAATAAGCGCCCCCTTTGAAGGGGGCGCTTATATAAAAATGTATTGCGTGAGCGAGAGTTACGCGCCTATTCATACTACTGATATTAGCTTGGTAAAAAATCCCTGCTGCGAATACCAACAACGGTACTGTACGGGATACAAGCAAGTGAACGATATAAATGAAAACAGTCGAAAAATGACCTAAGCATTCGCGAACTTCAAACGGATTTTCTATCGAGGAAGAAAGCGTGTTCCCATTTTCATTGTCATCCGATCTGGTCTGATAGTCAAATTTCGCAACACGAGATTTCACTAAATAACCATAAATAATACTGAAAGCAAATACTATACCAAAGTTGACTATGAACATAACATTCATTGGCAGGCTGAACTGAAATCTCTCTTCATACGCCTGAGAATATTTCGTTTCGATATATTTTATCTCAGACGCATCCCTTTGTTTTGAAATCACCGCGTCGTAGCATTCGACTAGAGTTGTATTAAACGGTGAGACACTTGAAATACTGATAACTATGACTCCAAAGAGTCCAAATAACGTCACCACGACAATGCAATATGTACTGAAGCTCTTTCTAGGAAGATAATCAATCCAATACACCATGCTGATTCAGGCAATTTAGGCAACAGATAGTTCACTTTAAGCTTAAAACTAAGGGTGAAACCGGTGTTAAGCGAAATTTCTGACTTGCAAAATTTCTGACTTTCGTTGTTCTGCTCATGCGCAGAGATGCGCCATGATTGACTTCCGCTCAGAAATTTCGCAGCTCCTCAACTCGCGACAACACGTGCGAGCACAAGGAAGGTAAACAAGATTTTTTAGTCTGAATATGGCAAAATTTCCTACTGAAAATGTTACTCACTGTCTTAGTGTTCCATCGTCAAAGCCTGAATCAAGAGCTTGCAAGCAAATCTATTTCTTTCAGACGCGCAAGCTCAAAACTCAGGCTGATAGCTTTTTTATACTATGTATACCATAATTATATAGAAATTGGAACGAGTTATAAGTGAGCACGTTGTTGACAAATTAATTTCAGTTAATATCTGGACCTCGATCGAATAAAATGCATACTTCATACTTACCAGTGTAAATGAGGTGTAATGAATAGGCGTTTCAATGTTGTAAATTAATACATTAATGACATCCATGTGTATGATATATGCCCCATAGTTCAAGTGGCTCAAAGGAATCCAGAATTTCGCAGCCAGAATATCCTTGATCCAACCTAAAATTATATTCAGTATCGTAAAAATTCTTACGGTGCGTCTTCTGCAATCAATTGCACGACGAAATCATTGAACTAATAACTAGAACGCTGCCGTCAGCCTTGAAGCCAAAAGTCCGAAGATGGCTTCTTTCGACGGAAAGAAAAACGCGGCCAAAAAATAAAGCAAGTAAACCATGTTCGGAATACGAGTCAAACAAAGCAATGCTAGGTTCGAGTTAGCACGACCACACATGCAGGTGAGTAATAGTCCATACAAAACCTAACCAGAGAGAAAATTCCCGACTGTTAATTAAACCTCAAATTGTCCTCTCCCTGGCGAGCAGACAAATACAGAGGCTTCAGGCGTACGTTATAACATTATTATTCCATAATATCGATGTGTGTTCCAGTTTGAACATATAAACGTACTAATATATCAACAAACATTTAGGTTTTCAATTTTCCCTCACATATTTTTTGCCCGACTTTTGATAAAAACTTCCCCAACTTTTCTAGATCCAAATTATTCTGGGGAGGGGACAGCTGTTCCATGCTCCCCGCCTCATACGCCTATGCCTAACAACTTGTAAGTTGTAACGAGGGAACTTCTCAATCGAGGTCTAATGGTTCTATAATACGTAGAGATGTAGCTACAGTCGCTCCATGTGTATTGAACAACCGGATTACCTGCATAGTTGTAATGACAAGCAAACATCAGCCAGACAATACATAGGCCCCAAATGAAATATCTCAGTGCCCAAAAAACAGCCTTTTCCCCAGTTGTCCATACGTGAGGATCTTCTTTGATTGAACTATAAGGAGCAAATATATCTGTAAGCGCCAAAGCGATGGCGCAAATCCACATCAGTGAAACAAATTTCTAGAAAATGAGAAATGATCTCTGCATGAAGTACAGGACTGACAGATTTACAAGGCTGATTTGAGCCTGTTTATACAGGACCCTTTCACAATACAATAAAGAATGATATGGTGTCTTTATAACGCTTTCTAACAAGGGGGAATTTCATTTTAAGCCAATCAGAGCGTTTGTTTACATTTTCGCTTTAGGCCAATCAGAATGCGTAAAACGCAAAAATGTAAACAAACTGTAAATAAAAGGAGCGAGAAAATAGTATCTTGTTTGAAACCTTCTGTGTCATTTGTCTTTTACTTTTTCTATTGAAAATCAAGTGATTCAAGTTAAGCGTAAGTTTATCTTCAATTTCCTCGTGGGATTTTAAAAATTTCGATCTAGGACGGAAAATATCGATTGCTGAAAAACTGCCTGTTTGCATGTACAAAGTAGCACAACTGGTTGACTTAGTTAGACAAAAATAGGTCGTAAGGGTACCAAATCTTAATACTTTAGGCAAGCTTTTAACTATTTTTTGAACTAGGTATTTAATTTGTAATACCTGATGTCAACGGAAATACGTTTAGAAAACAAATTTTCGCTCATATATGGTTCGCCATTTCTGCAAGGCTTGTCATGAAGATTAATTATACATCGCGGATGAAATCTACCTCGTTTTGTCCTGTGTAACTGTTTATACACACTTTAAATCGTTTTAAATGGGACAGTTTGTTATGGTTATGGTTCAGAAACGAAAGGAACGATATTTGATTATTTTTGGGTCACTATCAGCGTGGAACTTGAGGCCTTTGCCTCAGGTTAATTTTGTTAAACAGAACGTTGACATCAAGTTCTTGTTTCTCGTCAATATTCTTGAAAAAATTTAATAAACAATACTGTAATAAACAATTGAATGGGAACATACCATGACATACCTGGTTCTGAACTTTGTTTTCAATATCAAGTGAATCTTT
>JAODVM010014899.1:0-20154 GCA_025400095.1 Phenganax marumi
CGATCTAAAACTGATTATGGAAACGGTCGTGGGGCAACCACCCCCTTACCCCCCCCCCATTGCCGTCACCACTGTATATAACCAGGTACTTCTGCATTAGGAACAGCACATAAAAGATTGAGGTTTGAACTGTATATATATGTCGCTTATAGCTTACACCAAAGTTTGACTAGTAGTAAACAATGGACCTTTATTTTATGGGAGGATGAAATTTTGTCAGAATATAGAAATTATAGAAATTTTGTCTATATATATATTTTGTCATATAGAAATTTTGTCTATAAGGTTAAAGACCTTGTAGACAAAATTTCAAAAAATTTTGAACTAGGAAAATCTTTTACCACAGCCTCAAAGAGCATCCTGAATTTGGTAATACTGCCAAGTTTGGTTGCGGAATGTTGTAAAACGAGCAAAATATAGCCGTGCAAATTTGGCGAATTTTGTATATTTTTCTATTACGCGCGAGAAATGGATACCCCGTTCGAGAAAATAGGTATTTATTTCTCGCACATAATAGAAAAATATACAAAATTTGCCAACTTTGCAAAACTATATTTTCTTTATTTTACAACATTTTGCAACCAAACTTGGCAGTTTTACTAAATTCTGGATGCTCTTTCAGGCTGTGGTAAAAGATTTTCCAAGTTCGAAATTTTTTCAAATTTTGTCTATATAAGGTTAAAGGTCCATTGGTTTCCATGTTTGGATTGTATGGTTTGTGTGGCCTGATCCAAACGTGGGTTTTGGTGTCAGAATGCTGCTTAATGCACCATTCATGGATGAATTTTGTTTTGTAGGTGGATTCTCCCAATTTCAGTCTGGAAATCTTGAGAATATTAAAAGGTTAGGAAGATCAACATTTAATATAGTTTAGCGGACACCACGTTGGGGCTAGCGTGGGGTTGCGGGCTCAGCGTTCATAACGTAATATATTTTCTGGATGGTCAGTGGCATAAGGTGTCTGCTAAACTGCACTAGCCCCCAACGTTTTTGTCGTTCGCAGTTCATAAACTTTCACATTTAATTATCAAAGCTTTAATAAGTTCGTATCATCTTATCTTAGAGTCCCTGAGTTGAACATTCTTCTCATTAATACGAATGTTCCGCGCAGTACAAAAGCTATGGTCGCTGGCCTAAGGAAGAGATATGAAGAGGTATCTCAATACTTTTTAATTTTTCATCTGTCGTAATGCATTGTCGATGTTTCTAATACATTGTCCGTCGTCACTGAAGAAAATGATTTGTGATAGACTCCGTTAACTGTAGAGTACGTTAAACTACTTTATTAGATACCAAGCGTTTATGAACATTTGTTCGACGCTATCAGTGGGATTTCACTGGAGTGCAAGAGAATATTGCAAAGTATAGGCGATGAAGGTATGGCGTAGCATAGAGCCTGAACATCCTCCCATAAAAACGTGAGACTAGTATCAGGCGTTTTGAAAGGACTGCATAGCGTTCATCCACCTGAGCACGTCTCACAACAACATGACGTTGCATTACTATTTTGCTTGTCATGGTATGGCTATCACTTGGAGAAACTGACAAAACATTCATCCTCCTGTCCAGAGCACGTCTCACAACGACATGAAGTTACATTGCTATTTTGCTTGTCATAATGTGACTATTACTTGGAGAGACTTACAAAACATTCATTCATCCAAGTACGCGTCAACACAATTCTACATCATTACAACATTACATTACTTGACCTAAATTACATTACATTACTTGACCCACTCAGTACCGTACAGTAAAGTTCTTTTTTTCCAGGTTCAAAAAGTAAAGATGAAACTGGGAATTCATTTGTTCAACTCGAGGTGAATTATGTTGCTATATAGCGATACTCCCAATCGAAAGTAATGACTATGTCGCTCTAAATTTAAAACGATTCTTTGGACCATACGAAGGCTCTCTTCCCTATAATCTTAGTGATCGTGAAACAGGTTCAGTAATTCCGATACTAAAAAGAGTGTTTCTCAAAAGAAGTTTCAAATGCTATGGAGCAATATTTTGTCCGTTAAGGCAAAAAACGCTGAATGTGTTCGTTCGTATATAAGTCAGTTTTCATATTCTCGTAAAAGCCGGTTTACACTGTCAAAGTTTCTGTGGTCAAAGTTTCTGTGATCAAAGTAGGAATTTTTCGCCCGAAAATTCTATGTTCTGAAGAATTTGTAGGAAATATCAGAGTCATAGTTCATTGTTGAGCACTGTGTTAGTTCCTTAAATATTTTGAGCAAATCCTTCAAAACTTAGGATTTTCCTGTCCGAAATTCCCACTTTGACCACACAAACTTTGACACTGTAAACTGGACCTAATTGTCGTAAAGATAATCTTTCTAAACGGCCAAATTGGAACAGTTTCCAACTAGTTATTGGCAAAGCAATTATTGGTAGATAATACTTATGTTTTCTATAAGATTTACTGCGAAGACGGAATATTTTGGCATTTGAGAGACGTCGTGGCTCTCCGTATACGATAATTACGACTTTTGCTCAGTAGTCTGTTTCTTTCGTTAGTGCGTTCTTGTCTGTCTGCGTACAGTTTTTTATTGTATTTAATTTTTTGTAATTAGTTATCAAACCCGCCTGTCGTAAAAACCAGCTGAATGTTGATGAGGCGAGCATGTCAAAATAAAGTATTTTGTATGTACGTGAACGTTGTATACAGGCTATACATAGTTTCTTTCCTTTCGTTCAGAAACTTGTAGATTTAAACCAGGATATTTTGCGGACGATTGGTGTGAGTCATGCAATTATTGATAAGGTGTGTGTGACGACTTTATCAAGTGGTTTGCACTCCAAGCTAACTGGAGCTGGCGGAGGTGGCTGCGTTGTCACTTTGTTAAAACAAGGTACTGTTATGTCTTTGTCGACCAATTAACATAAAGTTTATTAACATAAACTTCAAAACTTAGGATGAACATGCACGTGTTCGGTATCTGGCATTTTTTTCTCTTGCTTTCCCGGCACAGGCCCACACGCACGCGGTCAGCACCCGCACTTGTCCTCATTAACTATAGTACAGGTACCACTGCAGTGAAGCCGGGCCACACCAGGGGCCGGTTGTTCAAAGGTGGGTTAGCTTTAAACCTGGGTTAATGAACAACTTCAACCTCGATTTCAAGCTCGTTGAAGTTCAATTTTCGATAAAATTTTTGCTCAAAATGTTTCCCTCAATGAGTAAATTAATACTTCAAAGTTTCAGAGCAAACAGTGCTTCAAAATGGGGCAATAAAAACGGTAGGTTAAATTTAAGCCTGGGTTAGTTGCTTGCCCACTTTTGAACAACCGACCCCAGAGCTATGTGTGCTTAGCGAAGTGTCATTTGTGACCATTGGCGTAAGTTAGTTGGTCTCGCGTGCGGGTGGCTATCACGACGACTTTGGTCATTCGTAGCAAGTTAGCCAAAAGTCAATAGCCTGCTGCACGCGGGAGACAGTTGCCTAACGGCCGCGCGTAGCCGTCAGCGTAGCAAGTTTCTCTGGTCTGCGGACAATTTTCATGAGGAGTTTGCTACGCGTGGCTTTAAGGAAAATATCTGAAAGAATTGATAGTTGATGGATTTGTCCAATCTGTGGAATGATTAATGCATTTAATTTTTACTTTTTTCACTTCGCCTTAGACGTGCACTCGCATATTTTGAGTGAATTGGAGGAGAAGTTGAAGGAACTTGGTTGCGATTGCTGGCAGACAAAATTGGGTGGAAATGGAGTCACAGTACATGAATGGTCTGTAGATAAAAATATAAAACAAGCTTAGGTTAGATTCTTGGAAAATCGTGAAACTTTTAGTGTCAAACTGTGTAGAAAAACGCATAGGGATTGGGATTACATCATTGAACTAAATGCAACTGGAACGCTGCCTTCATCTAAACCGCTTTATGATTCGTTGAAGTCAAATTTTGCACCCAGGCACGCGTGTCTTGGTGTAAAAACTCGCGTGTTGACTCACTCGCTCGCACAATTTGCCCGCGAGCAAACCGCCGTTGGAAAAGCGGACAAAAAGCCTTGATGAAACTCATAATTTCGTGATTGAAAACAAAGTTTACGCGATATTCAGGTACATTGCCACGGTATACATACATGTATTTAATTCATAACCACGTACGTAGTCTTTTGCACGTCAAAAACTGCGCAAATAGCTATACACAAATTGGCCAAAGTTCTATATGAAAAACTTCACTCCTGGCTCTACGTTTTGGCGAAAAACAGCGATTTTCAATGGACTAAAGTTTACAAAGAAAATAAAAACGGTAAATTACGATATAAAAGAAGGTATATCCGGCTAAAAGTAACCATGCTTGCCTCTTGGCTTCAAATTTCCCGCCATGGGTAGCGTTCCAGTTGTATTTAGTTCAATGGTTTACACATTGGTTTACATGAAGTTTTGTTGAGCGGGATTTGACTGATTCTCGTCACATGACATTGAAAAATACATTGTCAGCACAATTTTGTACATGCCGAGAGATCTCGATCACAGTCCCGTCCCTCCTGTGTAAACAGCCCCTAATAATGCGGGCACTTCTGCTTCGAGGACTTGTCTTCGTAATACGCAACATTGTAGGCCCAGCAAAATACTAATTAGCTCGACAACTTTTCAATAAATTCAGTCTTAAAGTCCAATTGTATCAACTCATTTCAAGTTCTCTGAGTACTATGGTTTCTCCACTGAATCGGACAAAATAGAATTGTTTACTTCCAAGGAGACTAGGAGAGGAGGCTCTTTTCCGAAGAGTCTCTGAATGTTTGTTTACCGATATATGAGTATGCAAATATGCAAATACATTCACTATTACCGTATATTCCTTTGTCTGAACAGTAATCTGTATTATACTTTTAAAGCAATTGCAGTGCGATGGCGTCTTATGTAGAACAATAGACTACTATACAGTATTGCTTTCTTTCGGTGCATTTAGTTTCAGTTACCAGTTGTCATTGAGTTGTTAGTGTGTGAGGTTTTGCATACGATAACAAACACATGAGCTGAACATATTCCGAACATGTTTTCTTATGCATTTAATAATTAATTCTAACTGCTTTGACGCCGCAAGTCGCTATTCATTATACATGATCATATGAGGTTTTCTGCTTGTTAAATATTCAGTTCCTCGCCTTTGGACGGTGCGCAAAAACGCGAAATTTTCGAGTGAAAACCTTAAAACTGCATAAGGTGCAGGTTTGTGTCATACTAGAAGGTTGTAATATCTCACCTTCGATCTAGATTTTTCGCCGACGCTTCGCTGTTGTTTTTTGGTTCATTTGAGTTTCGAATTACACAATACAACCTTTGGTTTCAATTTTGATCTATCGAGCAAGAGGCGTTTAGTGTGAGAGCGATACGGTTTTTTGTTAAGGCAAACTTTTTTCAGCCAAAAGTATAAAACTGGTGTTCTTTGAGTGGTTTGTTAAATATCTTGGACCTTTTTTCCACGACGATGCTGTCTGTTGAGCAGAGATCAAACGGCGGTAAACATGTGTCGTTTGCAATGGATACGAGTGGCTCGTCCGTTGGAGAGACTGTATACACAGAGGTAGGGCGAAAACCGCTTATTCTATCGCTAGTGTTTCTTCCTGTTCTGGCTTGTGCATGCGTTGGTCAAGACATTCAGTGAAATTCATAAGGCATTCGGACTATTTTGCCACATATGTTACTAGTTTATAATTATAATATTATGCACAAATTTTATGTTCCTGTATTAAAATAATGTTTTCTGTTTGATCTCAATTCGTATGTTGGTCCACTGAATTCAGTTTACATACGTTCACTTTGCGAAAACTTGGTTTAAAAGAGTCTAGACACGAAAGCCAAAAAAACGCAAATAAGGCGTTTCCGTATTCCAAAGAACACTTGGAAAATTTTTTGTACGCAGTTACAGATGGCATGAAATTCGCGCTTTGAAAAAGGGATTTGTTTAGCTTTGCAAAAAAAAATTTTTTTTTGAATGGGATTTTAACTTGTGAAATTAAATTTCGTATAAAATCACAGTCTTTTCGACTGTCACGGGACGTAGCTCAAGTCTCGTTGCATGTATATGGTAGATAAATGTGGTTAGGTTTCACATGTGCTCGTAGAGGGTTGATTAATCCAGATAAATGCTTGCCTGAACGAAAAACTTCGAAAAGACTAAATCTACCTCGCGCAAGGGGCTGAGTTTTGCAAGATCTATTTGCTACTATTTGCCCTCAGTTTTGATGGAACTGCAAGATGGTTGATAAAAATGTTCAACAAAATATATTAATGTCGTTTATTGTTTACATTTTCAACTTTCATTTGGCTTTAAAATTGTGTAAAAAGAAAATTTCCCTTTGGAAAACACGAATTTATAAAATATCCCAAGATAAATTTGTACTGAAACTTCTCGATTTCTGTTTAACGCAAGCTCCGATTGGTTGCCTGCGTGAGCGTTGTAAGGAGCGTCTTCATTGGTCAGAACGCCCCACCCCTCCGTTGCCAGACGCTTGCTCCACTGCTGTTTACTTGAACCAGAGATCAAAAAGTCACCTTCGAACAACATTTTTAAGATCAAATAGGTTTTTCGAGCACAAGTCTGTTAGCGTAGCAGGTAAGCTTGGTATTTTATGAGCTCTACGAGCTGTGTAGTCTCTTTTATTTTGCAATTTTACCCGGTATTGTATTATATAATCGCGCAGGAATTAAATTGTATTTCGGCGCATGATTATCCTTGTACGTCCATGCAAATTTTCCACCTCACTTAGGTGCTACTAAAGTAGCATTTTTGATGTGTTTTACTATCGTTTTCTAGTTTAATTATAGGCTTTGCCCTTTCGTACTTGTTGTCCTTCGCGACGCTAGGGAGCTATTATTAAAGTGCGTTTTGCAACGACGCAGTAATGTGCAAAATTTCATAGTATTTTGTCTAGCTTCCTCGCTACTCGTGTGCCCCTGTACGTTAGCTAAACATACATAAATGTGTAGTTGTGCTTATATTTGCTTGTGTTTCTTTTAAAAGGTTTATCCAAGCGATACTACTATGGGAGACATTATTGCGGACGACGAACAACAACTTGACCAAACTTCAGCAAGATTATTTGAGAAATCTCGAATTAAAGTCCTACAAGGTGTGTACGTACAGATTTTTTTAAAGAATACGTTCGGAGCATTTTTCTGCGAGCTTCGTCTTCAAAATCACCCTGTGATGTGTGAAATATGTTTAAAATTGTTCACTTCTTTCCACTGTTATTAATATTTTGGGGCACAATACTTCATTTGTATCCTATATTTAAACCCCAAATTCAGCGTGATATAGGTCTTGGTATTTTTTGAACTGTTAAGTATTCAGCCCTTCAGAGTTGTAAAAAGCTGCTACATTGCGAGTCAATGCATGGAAAAATATGCAAGTGTTTTGAGATATTTTGGCCCATTATCGCCTTCAAAACGCGTTTACATGTAACATACACAATTTTGTTGCTTTTATAACGCCGTTATGCAATTTTACGCTTTCCTTGTTTCAAGAACGTTGAAAGATGCTCTTTATGGCTTGGCAATTTGGCAAATATTTATCGCAAATATTCGCCAATTTTAGATTTTTCGACGTGTGTATCGAACGTGAACCTTGTCCGGAATTCTCATTTGCTTGCGAAGTCTTCTTGGCCATTTCAAAAATTTTTGCGAAGGAACTCCTCCTTTTCATATGCTTTCATATTATTTAAAAATGCATTTCTTTCGGGGTGCGGGTATCGTATTGTTTATAGTATTTCGCTCTTAAACTTTAATAATACATTAAAATAAAACTCATCCAAGGTCAACTCTTGCTGCACATTTTTACTTATAGCTACATTCTGTTTGGAGTACTTTGCAAATTGCCAGCAATTTCCGTTTAGTCTTAAGTATTTTCCTGAGCTTAACACGTTATGTTTTGCTCAAGACATATTTTGCACTATTTCTGCCCACCTAGAAAACTGGTGTTTTTGGTTTTTAGTGGTAGGCTGGTCTGACAAACTGAATGCAACTTAGGAAGAAGTCTCGATTCAAAAGTGTCATATTGAATTATGATTTACTCTTGAACTGCAACTTCTTCATCTTGTGAACTAGCATTCATTTTTTGAACACAAAATAGTGAAAGTGTAAAAAATGTAGAAAAACACCACAGCTACTGCCTTGAGAAAACCGTCTCTTAATATTAGCAATTTCAATAACAATATACTTGAGAACAGTGTTTGAGTGGATTTACTCAAACATCCCAGCTATGTATCTTCTTTGAATATGTATGAAAATTATTTACACTATTACAACATTAGCATGAGAAGATTAGAGTGCAAGTTCCTCATGTAAATGTGGATTATGCTCCAAGACACTTGTTTGAGGGTGGCACTTATTAAACTTTTTTACTCACAGGTGCTTCACTTATTTGGGAGGCACTCAATTGGGGGCAAGACAAGGAATTATTGTAGTTTAGTTTTCTCAATAATTGTGAGGAGTTTCAACTTGATAAATAGAATTGACCATAATGAAAAAGATGGCGGCATGTACATTTTACCAGAATGCATTACGTGCATCAAACATAAATCGCTAAAAAGATATGTCAAGAAAACACATAATGATGTGAAATTTCAAAACAACGAAGAAAATGATCTCCTGCCTAATGTCTGACTTTTACAAGACGTCTATTTGCTTCTTTAAATGATTTTTGACCGCAAAGCATTCTAGTAAAATGTACATCCGCCATCTTTTTCAGTATGGTCAATTCTGACGAGCAAATCGGTTCCAGCCTATCAAGAGGGTAAATCTCGGTAAATTTTATTCAAAACATAGTTTTAAATAACAAATTTACGTATTTTCAGGTACATTTTGCAGCTAAAACCTTTATAGAAACTTAGAAAATTTATCCAAGTTCATTTATATCTAGTTAGTTTTCTGTATTTTGTGGTAGTTATTTAGTTTTCAGCGAAGTTTGAGATGTATGTATTTATACAATATTAATTATTCGTGAAAAAGTTGCCAACCTTGGGATAACCTTAACATAGATGCAATGACTGTTGCGGACCTGGGGTACCCCATGGTTTGCTAGCAAATTTTGAAAAACTTAATTGGCGCATGAAGATATTGGTATACTCATTCATTCCGGTCTGGAAATTTAGCATGGCATCATACTGTCAACTACTTTTTAGTGGTTTATTTGTTTTAAATGTATATGTGTGTCTGCTGGTAATTCTGGGTTGGCTATAAGTTATAAGGTCCTTCTCTTATATGGTGGGATTTATAGGACTATAGCCATTGGCTACAAAGGTTCGTTTCCTTTATAGCAGATTATTGATAGATTAATTTTTGCTATTGTTCAAAAGTTGAATAAAACTCTTCAAAAATCAATTGTTCACTTTTATTATTTCAACAACAAAGAATAAATGATTACTTTGATTATCCCCATTCACGGCAATTCTACATGATATACGAACGTATTATGAAAGACGCAACTCACCTTTTATTGACAAAACTGTTCTAGACCACTGACAATTCTAAATAGCTTGTAATCGTATTTCGTGCGCTTAATTGCTGGGGTTGGTTGCATAAAAATGTAGTTAAAGCTAACTATAGTTAAGTACAAATATCAACCAACCAGAATCGCGTAGTCAAGATAAAACTACTGTTTAACTGCAAAATCGGAGTTAAAGCGTAGTCAAGAGTTTTATGCAACCGGCCTCTGGTTTTCATGTTGACGTCAAAACAACTCAGCTGGTGGACAGTTCAAAGTTGCGAGGTTCATCGGTGCAGAAAAAATATGTAGAAGAGCTATGTGAAAATCACGTATTGTCGAACTGCGGTTTATATTATTCATAGCATGCATCAGCTCAACAGTTATTAATGGTAGCGCTTACAACAGGACAACGAGTTCTCATACTCTTTATACATTACACGCTGACGCAAAACTCTTTTAAGAGTTTTACGAGACACTCTTTTTTACGAGAAACTCTTTTACGAGACAGAATTGCAGTTAAAACGTAGTTAAAGCGATTTCGTAGTTAAAAAAGTAGTTAAATCTTGAATACGCGATTCTGGTTGGTTGGTTGATATTTGTTAACTACGTTTTTATGGAACCGGCCCCTGAAGTACAGCTGCTTTTCGAGCAGATTTTCTTATTTTCCTCATTATATAACACAATGCTGTAATTGCTCTACTGCAAGCAAAACGTGCGATGTGAACGCATTGTTATTAGTAATTAGAAGCTATTTGAAATTCACAGAGGCCTAAAATATTTTAATGTGTTTCTGAACAGAATTTTTTTTTGTATTCTTCGTATATCACACCAATTCGTTGGCTTGTTGTTCAGGCTCGTCTGACCCTTCGTGCACTTCCCAGGATTCATCAAAGCATTCTTGGATGAGAGATTCTGAATTGTTTAGTTCGCTCTTGAGTTTCCCGTTTAATGTCTTTACTTTTTCCAGCTCCAGGTTTAATTGTGTTGTCACTTTCTTTTGATCCTTTATTTGCTTTTCGACGACTTGTATTTTGGTCTTTATCGAGTTACAGCAGGCCTTGACATGCCTGGAAATAGTCTCCGCGTCTTTAAGTCTTTGACTGTCGCCACTCTGCAGTTTGTGTAGGCTTCCAAGCAACTGCAGCTCAATTGTCTCCATTGTTGCTAATTCTTTTTTAATTTCCTCCATATTGCTAATAACAAAAGTTCACGTACTATGTATTGCTATAAGACATTATCGAGAACTAGAAATTATTGTGCATTTAAAGAAGTACCGATTAGTAATTGCTGAAATCAACAGAGCTGAAATCGTCTTCATCATGCCTTAATACAAGTGTTACGAAACCCTAAATTTAGTTAATGGGTTACAATTATTTTGTGCATGTCACAATTATTTGCTGAGTGTGGCTGAGTCACTTAGTTAAAGTATTTATTTGTAAAACGTTTTCTACTTTAGTATCCTGTGTTTGGTTTCAATTGTAATGATTAGTCATGATCCTGTTTTATGTAAATGTCTGCTTAAGTATATCTGTAATCGCTTTGTAATTTTAAGTTAGCCTTGGCTTGAGTGTGTTTGCAACATCTACAACCCAGCACCAATTGGTACTGTACAAGTGATATAGTCATTTAAGTAAATCCAATACAAAAATTGTGAAGTGAAATCACATTTGTAGAGCATTCTAAAGATCCGAATTGTCGTCAGGGCCCTTGCGTAGCGCGTACACAGCGTACACAGAAATTGGAAAAAGAGACTGTAATTGAAGACGACAAGTGAATTCGGCATATGATTTTTACTTTGTATTCCTGATATGTATTTTCCTAAGCGAGGTCTGTCAGGGTCTAGTGATAACGAGTGAATGCCACCGTAAAGTGTCCAGTACATGACGCTTAAACATGACATTGCGCCTAAACAATTAATTTTCCAGTTCTGACCATTGATATTATACGTACCCTCCCGTGCGAGCAGGATGGCCACAAATACGTTTTTCTTAATGCTTGCGTTATCTTCTCTTGCTAATCACTCTGTATTTCAAGCCTAGTTCCTACAGTTCAGTTAGTGTGAAGCACGCTTTAAACCGGAATTTCAATGAGTGAGTCCTTTTTGTAAGCTGATTAGCATGAACTGTGAATGAGTTCTTTTCAATTGGCAAACAAAACATGTTCAGTTGATGGTGTATGGAGTGTTTATTGCGTTTGTTTGCCTAGTTCGGGTCATTACACAGTGATAGTAACAAGGCTGATTGGCTTAGGTTAGCTAACCCGAACAATTAAGCCTGGTTCTCATATGCCGCCGATGACCGGCGAAGTTTATTGTCCTTAGTCGATGATGCTTGAATTCTTTTGTTTATTTTCTTCTCCAATGATCAAACACAAAGAGGGCCGCCGGCATCCGCGATATATAAGAACCAAGCCTTAAGCCTGGTTCTCATATGTTGCCGATGGTCGTCGACGTTCTTACGACTATTTTTTCTTGATCATTGAAAAAGAAAATGGTAGCGATAGACAAAGCATTTTATGCATCAGTGATCACAGACAATGAACGTTGCCGATGATCGGCAACATTTGTGAATCAGGCTTAAAAAAAGAGAAAGGAGGGCAGAAGAATAGTCTTGCGTTACCATGTATCATGTAATTGGTTGGCAAAAGTGGTTTGGGTAGTTCGAAGCAATACGTTAGTGAAAGCGGCTATTAAAATTTTATCGGTGTTATATATTATTATATTTTTTGTTGTGTTCAATATGCCTAGGCGTGCTAAAATAAAGGGTTTAAAACAATATAAACGTTATGAAACCAACAATGAACAGTGTGATCAACAAAGTGGCAATAATTGTGCAGATCCTGGGCAGGCAAGTGTCTCAAGCGCTCCATGTGCAAACGTAATGATAACAAGATCATTTCACCAGATGAGAGATTCAATTGAATTCCTTCCACCTCCCTACCCATGGCAGCAGGAACAGTGTCGACATTTGGGGTACAGCTTTGAACCAATTTCTGTTTCATATGTGCCCCAAGAAATTATTAGTGGAAAAGATTTTGTAATTCATGACGTTCGTGGTGATGGTAATTGCTTGTTTAGAGCATTGGCGTTCGTAATAACTGGTGACGAAGAAAACCATATGTTAATCCGACAGTGTCTTGTCACATATATGCGGCAGTACAAAAACAAGGTCAAGCATTATATAATACGAGATTCCCAAAGAAATTGCTCTAATTTGGATGAAGATTTCGAAGATCAAATGCGTGAGATGGAGAGAAATGCTACATGGGGAACCCAGGCAGAACTAATATCTGCTGCATCAATGTTTCAAACGGACATACAAATGTACCAACAAACATATACCTCATCTGGTGTTACGGGTGAATGGCATACGTACAGAGCAGATATACTACTGCAGTGCAGCTTGGCCAACCATAATTATTCGATCTACTTAAATCACACCGGGAATCATTATAACGTTGTTCTTGGTAACCAGCTAGCAAAACGTAGACCAGTATCTCCATTGATATGCAACGTAAAGCAGCAAAAGGTCATAAATATTAATGCTAATAATAGTTCCAAGTTCGACAACAACAAGATCACTAGTGTTAACAATTTAAACACCGTTCTAAAAGCGTGCCGGAATTGCGGAAAAGAATTCAAAAATCTCAAACTTCATTTGTCTAAGAAACTTGAGTGTCAAACTGCACATGATTGGTCCAGCCATCAAGAAGAATCAACTCTACGTGCTAGAACAAGGAGGTCTGTATACAGAGATCAACATCTGTTAGAAAGTAACACAAAGAAGAAAGAGTACAGGCAACTTAATCGTGATAAGATTATAAAATATAATAAAGCAAATCAAGAAAAGATCCGAAAAAGGCAGAAGAATTACAAGTTGGTAAATGTGGAAAGAGTGAGGGATGAACAAAGAAGGTACAACCTGGAAAACAGAGAGAAAATTAAGGATAAACCGACCAAGTACAACCACGAGAAATAAGAGAGAATCTGCAACAAGCAGAAACATTATAACCTGGAGAACATTGTGAAAATCTGCAATAAACAGGCAAAATACAATCAGGAGAACAAGGAGTATATTAAAAATAAACAGGCAAAGTACAACCAAGAAAACAAGGAGAAAATTAAAAATAAACAGGCAAAGTATAACCAAGAAAACAAGGAGAAAATCAAAAGTAAACAGGCAAAGTATAACCAAGAAAACAACGAAAAAATTAAAGATAAACAGGCGAAATACAACCGAGAGAACCAGGAAAATATCAGCAGTAAACAGAAAAAGTACGATAGCAAGAACAGAGCAAAAGTACAGCAAACACAGCAGAAATATGATGCTGACAACAAAGAAAAAGTTCAGTTAAAGCAGCAAAAGTATGACAGTAGTAAAAAAGATCAAATTGATGAACACACACGTTTAAAAGCGTTCAAAAGGGAAGTTCGTGATGGTCCAATTTTCCCATGCTCGTCATGTCATGGATTGCTTTTTTCAAATGGAGTACAAACTGTCAGTGACAAATATAAAGAAAACGTGAATTATTTGCACGGAAATTATTACGATATCATGGTCACAGAAATACAAGCACTTGACGGTGAGATTTATCTGTGTCATTCTTGTCATAGGAATTTCGATAAGGCAAGATATCCTCCAGTCTCTGTCAAGAATGGTTTGTCGATCGACGAAACACCGGTTGCGCTGGACCTGTCTGAGCTGGAAAGTGTTTTAATAGCAAAGAACATTCTGTTTTTCAAGCTGTTTAAGCTGCCCAAAACAAGGTGGTCTGGCATACGTGATAAGTTAGTAAACGTCCCAATAAACAACAATGATTTACTTAAAACGTTGTCGAACCTGACGAAACTGCCCAGAGGACCTGATAATGCTGGACGTCTTCCCGTGAGATTGAAAAGAAAAGTCGAGTACAAAAATGTTGTCATGAGGCTTATGTTGATCCTGCTAAATTAAATAAGGCAGTGGAAGTGCTAAAAGAGCTTGGTCATCCAGGATACGCTAATGTTACAATTAACACAGATTTTGCCGAACAAGTGAAGCAACAAATTGACAACGTAATCAGTAATAACATAGACAGTTGCAATAACGAAATATGTGAAACTGAAAATATTGAACGTCGGACTGAAGGAGAGGACTTTCATGAAGAAGATGAAGACAATATAAGTAAGTTCCATTTTAAAGGGAAAAGGTCATGTGTTATGGATAATGATTGGCCGGAAGTATCATTGGTTAACGATTTTAAACCATACAACGGCACGAATAGTCATTCAATTGCTCCGGGAGAGGGAAAGATACCATCCAATTTGATGAGGGAGAGCGACTGGGATGTTAACGCTTTTCCTCATTTACACCCTACAGGTAGATTTGGATTAAATTTCTCAAGAGATATTAAATTGGCTCCATGGAAATATTTTACCCAACGACTCTATAACGTCAGCAGAAAATTTGCATCAACTACGCCTTATCTTTTTGCGTCGTTATACTATCTTGAAAGACATTACTTGGAGCAACAAATAAACGTAAGTTACCTCCGAGGGAACATTAAGAATGGGTTACTCCATGAAGTAACCGACCCCTATTCTGTGTTGGACCCCGTGCCTAACTCTCCAACATATTGTAAAAAAAAAACGTTTACAAAATGATGGCCAAATTGGAAAACCTTGGTCCATTCACTTTTTTTTGGACTCTCTCGTCTGGTGAGGTTAGATGGATGGAGAATTTCACTTCAATACTCGCATTACAGGGCAAAAGGATCTCATACGAGACTAACGCGAAAAAAGAGACAATACTCGTAGATAATGAGCCCCTGGAAAAATTACTGCAATATCAATCACTTCATGACTTAGTTCGTGATAACGTGCTTGTTGTAACACGAAATTTTAATAACTGAGTTAGAGCAATGGTGAAAAATGTAATTATGGGTAAGAATAATCCAATGCATTTGAGATTTTACAATTACAGGGTTGAGTTTCAGTTACGTGGTGCACCACACATACATGGCGTTCTCTGGGTAGACTATACAGAGATAGAAAAAGTCGTCCCTGGAATCACGGACAGTATGTCATCTCTGCAAAATCAGAAGCGTTTGACAAATGAGCAGTGCCGCATTGTGGCAAAATTTGTTGATAAATATACTTCATGTAGCATGTCCAATCAAAAAGTGGCTGAGAAAGTACAAGAGGTGCAAATACACAAGCACATGCGAACTTGTTGCAAGAAGGGTTATATGTGTAGATTTGGCTTTCCTAGATTCCCCAGTGAGCAAACAATAATCGCTCAGCCACTACCTAGAGATGACTTTTTGTCCGAATCTGAATACGATGCAGCTAAAAAGCGCCACCAAACTATTCTAGATACTGTAAAACGTGCTCTAAACGAGCTACAAGAAGATGAATACAAGACCACCTCTCTGGATGACATTTTAAAGAACAATGAAATTAAGAAGTCTGATTATTACGCGGCACTAAACGTCAGTCCTCGTGGTACTGTTATCATTCTTAAGAGAGATGTTAACGAAATCTTTGTGAACAATTACAACCCTGAATGGTTAAATGCATGGGATGCTAATATGGACATACAGGTGTGTTTAGACTACTACGGTGTTATCACATACATTACAGACTATTACACTAAAGACGAATCTGGAACCATGCCATTTTTAATTGATGCGTTAAAGGAATGCAGTGATAAGCAACCATCAGAGAAGATGCGTATCATCACAGATAGTTTCCTCACACACCGTTTAAAAGGCGAATGCGAGGCTCTCTACTGCATCGACCCTAACCTTCATCTCACCGATTCTAACATTAAAACTGTATGGGTGGATACAAATATTCCCTCCAAACGCCGTAAATTTTTAAGAAAAATCTTGGATGATAATGAAAATGACGATGATTTGGGAACTTACAATAATGAGAGTGAATATGAAGTGGATAGGACACCAGGAGTTGATGGTGTGACCAAGATGGTTCGCATCCCTGGAAAGGAAGGGAAATATGTTTTAAATTCATCATCGATACACCAGAAGTATGCGCTGCAGCCCATGTCACTGTCTAAGTTGTCTTTGGCACAGTTTTCAATCTCATACGACATGTGCCCAGCCTCAGCAAAATGTGCTGAAGATTTTAAGCAGGATAACATTAGACAGAGTTCACAAATAATTGTAACAGGTGCAGATCGTGATGATATTGAGTACCTACCTGAAGTGATTAACATAGAGGGACGCTTTATGAAACTACGACGTCAACGAGCAGTTCTTCGCCACAAGAAATATAGAGAAGACACCGAACCACATGCCTTCATGTATTCCGAAATACTGTTATATTATCCTTGGCGAGACGAAGGAGATCTTTCACCAGATGATTTAACAAATGTCTTACGTTATACAGAAACAATCGTCGCGCTATTGAAAACGTTAAAGACGCTCTTTTTCCTCATAAAAATAATATAGAACAGGGACGAGCTTTGGCAGATGCTGTCGAGGAGGTACACGCCAGTCATGTAGGTCCCCAATTGGATCCAGAACATGAACACATGCAAGATAACGATGCGGAAGCCGGAGTCGAATTTGAGGCTAATGACATTCTAAGATACCCTAGCGATCTTCTAGCTGAGAAAAATGACATGAACGAAGGCGGCTCAAGTATCTATAAAAGGATTGACATCTCTGATGCAGAAGCAATGGCTAAAGATGTGCGAAATCTAGATACTGATCAACGCAAAGTGTTCGACATAGCTCTCGAATATGTACGAGATGTTCGCAAAATGACAGAGGATCAACTGAGTAGACGAAAGGCTCCACTGTTAGTAGTGCACGGTGGTGCAGGAACTGGAAAATCCATGTTGATTACAACGATCGCAAAATGGACTGAAGCTACACTCCGTCGCGATGATGACAGACATGCTGATCAGCCGTTCATTCTTTTGACAGCACCAACTGGTACTGCAGCAAAGAATATTAATGGCCTCACGCTGCACTCAACCTTCAATATGCCATTCGGTAACAATTTTATCAGTCTTGGCGACAAGCAGCGTGACAAAAAACGAACTGAACTCTCCAGGTTGGAAATCCTGATCATTGACGAGTTTTCCATGGTTAAAGCTGATATGTTGTACCAGCTTAATGTACGGCTGAAGGAAATCAAACAAATCGACAAAGATTTTGGTGGGGTTGCCGTGTTCTTGTTTGGGGATATAATGCAATTAAGACCTGTACAGGCCAGATACATTTTTCAAAGGCCAAAAAATGAGAAGTTTGCGTTGTCTTTTGTGGTACGATCTCTTTGGGAGCAGTTTAAAGTGGTAGAATTAACACACAATCACAGACAACGCGAAGACGGTGAATATGCCAATATTCTTAGCCGTATACGTTTTGCAAAGCAGACAGAAACGGATATAGAACTTTTACAAGCAAGGAATTCCTTACCATTGCCTGTAAAAGCTATTCATCTTTTTGCGACGAATGCGGAAGTAAATGATTACAACGAGCACAGACTGAATGAAATGGAGGAAGAAGCTGTTGAACTAACCGCCGTTAATATTCACCCCACAATAACATCGTACCAACCACTTGTGAGCAGAAATGGCAGCATTCACGACACTCTGTTACTGTCAGTTGTAAAGTTGAAAAAAACACACAAGAGTAATCGTAACGTATAATGTCGACATATCAGATGGTATCGTCAATGGCAGCCTTGGTACTGTATGGGAATTTGTGCGGCATGGACCAGAGGATCATGTGTGCACTATTCTCATCGAGTTTGATGACCCAGAAACTGGTAGGAAGGCGCGACAAAATGCCCAAAGAGAAGATCATTTCACTCCTTTTAGCAGAATATCCTTTGAATATACCGTTGGAAAAAAAGACGTACGAAATTCTACCACAGTTAAAGTCATACAATTTCCTCTCAAGTTAGCATGGGCTGGAACTGTGCATAAATTCCAAGGACAAACAATTGTTAAACCCACTCCTCTTGTTTGTCACATGGAGCGAATGAATCAAGCTGCCCAGACCTACGTGATGCTCATTCGAATTCAGTCAATCAGCCAGTTATATCTGTCATCGTTTGATGCTAGTAAAATAAGAGTAAATGAAGAAGCATTAGTAGAAGCTGGTCGTCTACATTCTGTCGCTCCAAATACAACCCCATCGTTATGGCATAAAGCATCTTTTCTAAAAATTTCTCACCTTAATAAACGTTCACTCAGGAAACACATTGACGACTTGCGTTCAGATCCAGTCTTACTTGCTAGCAATGTCATTTGTTTGTCTGAAACCTGGATGCCTAATGATACTGATGTCCAGCAAATTACACTTCCTGGCTATAACGTAGCGCTTAATGGCGGTGGTCGAGGTAAAGGCATTGCAATATATCACAATCTTGATAACGTGGAATACGAACACATTAGTAGTCATCCTATTCAAATGTCTAAGCTATCACTCGCAAATTACGAGATTTTTCTTATTTACCGACCGCCCACATGTTCACTGACAGATCTGCTATCCCTCATTCAGGAACACATATCCGTTACTAAGCAAACTGTACTATGTGGCGATTTCAACTGGGATATTCTCAAAAGCAATCGCAATTATATTTACGAGTTTCTAATTAACAGCGGTTTCAATCAATTAATTACATCATCAACGCATATTTTAGGAGGATTACTGGATCATGTTTATACCAACACCAAACCGGTTCATATAATGATCCACCTTGTGTACTACAGTGACCATGATGCTATATGTATAATTTTAACTTAACCATAAAGTGAACTGTAAGCTCATGCAACATTTGGAATCACGATTGCTATTACTGCACTGCACTGATTTTCATTGTCTCTATGTAAAATTGACAAAATTAGAGATAACGGTCACTCACAATACTCCACTTTTCGCGTTTATTACTTGTTCTAAATGTTTGTTTTCTGCTTTATCTGTATGACGTATTCTACCATAAATAAACCTTACTGGCCCTTGCATCTGCAGTGAGTATAGGTCAACAAACAATACATGAATTTAGCATTTGTGGACTTGTAGTAACTTTTGTGACAATATAACGCATTGCAGTTTCGGCTATTGGTAATGCATTTTCAAAAGGATTGGCGTTATTCTTCAACATTACTGCTTTAAAAACTCTTGATGACTAGATATTGATACATGTTAATTTTTGACGGGGGAAACAATTTATCAGAAAAACAATAACGTTTGTTTATAAATGTTTGCAAGCCATGCATTATAAGGAGTTTCCAGACAATGCTCCTCTCATGTGCCTATTTAACTGTTTCTCCGGCTTAAAACGCCAGCAAATGAGGTTAAATCACAGATTTCACATGCAAGACATAGTGTGCACTGTTCACTTATACAAATTATACACTTTAGTTACTTTATACAAGTACGAACGTAACTATAGTGAACCAGGACCTGGGCCAACTGCCGACCGAGTCACAAAATTTTTTAAAGGTCTTAATCTTTTAAATTTCGATTTAGCAAATAACTGATTAATAAAACCAAGATATTATTTATTTCCTTGTTATTTAAAGCCACGCAAATAGCAATAATGTGTGTAGGCTTCAAGATAAATTGTTGTTCTTCTGAAATTGGCGTCTCGAAATTATCTAACGAATCGTCAAAGTACAGTACGCTGCAAACAAAAATTAAAACCGTGCGCGCGCATTTCAGAATTTGTATGGACAAAGGTAGGTCTGTAACTGTTAAATAAT
>JAODVM010015010.1:0-20153 GCA_025400095.1 Phenganax marumi
AATCAAAACATTTTATTTGATAGACAACACAAGTAACTTAACATTTTAGTGGGCGTAAAAGTTAGAGTCAATAACATTCAATGTGCATAAAGAATACTATAAGATTGAATAAATTTTCCTTTTTTGTCTTTATTCAAATCAGTTTTAGAAAGTAGTATGTTATACTCATTACAATAATTCATGACGAAGTCAGCCAAAGAAATAGCTTTATTTTAGCCACGTGCCGACACTGGATAACCGGCGAAGTTTAATACACGGGATTTGAAATATTACATAACCGGCTACATATCAGTGAAAATGTTTCCTATAGTATGGCTATTTCAATTATGATTTAAGGTTCCATAAACCATCTTTGCATGATGTAAGCATTATAAATAGTATTCAAAAATATATCGATTTTGAAAGGAACAACGTATTATGAACAAATGAGGTTACACTATAACCAAAGTTAACAGATCCATAACTGTGTGTGGATGCGGAAGTTAGGTGTCAGGATCTGTCACTCAGGAGGTGTGCCTTGAAGCACGTAGTGCGTGCGCCAACACCTCCATTGATTGCTTAGCACGCAACGTGTCTCGCTTAAACAGCAAATCCCACCACGCCACCCTTCAGCAAGTGGTAGGCATGTTACCACCAACGATGTTGGTGTGATAGGTGCAAGCTACCCGAGTGTGGTTGGCAGTTTCAAGATACCATTTGCATGGATCTTTCCTTAATCCAAGTACCACCGCTAGTTCTCAGGCCTCCCCGACACTTCGTTCCCAGGCGACCTTGGACAATAGCTTGCACCTAACCTTCCAAATTGGTAAGTATGGTCGCTGACACCAGGATTTAGGATTCGATACGATACGATACGATACTGAGTACTTTTTTCCGATACCGATACTACTAAGCTTCATTAAGACAACCAAAGTCGGCGCGCCAAAAGCACGACAACTGAGACACAAATGTAACGCGAAAAAATACGAAAATAACTGGCGCAAGTTCTAGGTGGTCAGTGGATCCAAAGGTCTTTCGGCACTTTGGTGAAATAATACTCTTTTATTGACCAGTCATTATTTTTTTGTATCACGGGATCAGTGTCAAAATCATCGATACTATGAAATAATATCGATACCAAATTCTAGATTTTCAACATCGGAAGTATCGAAATTTCAATCAAGTATCAGCCGCCACTAGGTATTCCCGTAATGAATATTTTGTATCGACTAGTTTTTCATATTTTTAATGAATATTTTTTTGTGAATACTTTTATATCACAAATGTTTTCCATGAATGTTTCAAACGAATGTTCTTTTTCGAATATTTTTTCATGAGTGCTTTTCCCCATGAAAATTTTTTCGAATAGGTTTCATGAACATTTTTCATGAAAATTTTTTCGAATAGATTTTATGAACATTTTTCATTTCAAGAACATTTTTTTCATTATCATTTTTTCATGAATAATTGTTTACTGAATATTCCTTTCCTGGATATCTTCCTGTGAGTATGACAATATGTTTTTTCGATGTTTTTCCTATAGTATTGTTTTTTTTTCACAAATATCGTTTTATAAACCTTTTTAAGGATATTTGTTCGTGAGTATTGCTCTTATAAATATTTTTTTCATGAATACACTTTTGACAAATATTTCCTTCATTTTTTCAAGAATATTTTTTTCCCAAATATTTTTTCGTGAATATGTTTTAAAAACATTTTTTACAACAACACCTTTTTAGAATAATATGTTTAATAAGTTTCTTCTTCCAAACATATTATGGTTTAACTATATTTTCCTATAAACATACTTTCGAGAGAATACTTTGCACGATCGTTTGGAAGAGAAAAATGTCGCCGATTTTAACACATGCACATTTACTACAGTTTCCTTCAGAAAGTCTGAGAACAGCAAAACATGTACTATAAGTATGCAACAAGGTGACATGAACATATTGTGTGATTGGCAAAAGTACCAGACTATTTGTGACTCGTTCTTTAAAGGTTATTATACAGTTCTATTCTTGAGTCGGCAGAGTCGCATTGTTATGTCAAGCCAATGACAAGGCATGACATGCGTTTTTGTGTGGGGAATATAAACATTGGACACAAACCAGTAAAACATATATAAAATGAAACTTCGCTTACTGGTGCAAACCAAATTAATCACAAAAATTTAATACATATATCTGTAACAAATGATCTCTAATCAAAACCTGTTTTCTAATTGGTTTCCTTTTGCAACAACCTTACCTCACAGCCATGTACGTCTGGTTGAAAGTCCATCAATCTCACGCGTGGGACGATAACATCATCAAGGTGAGTGATCTCTATTTAGAATAAAGAGAGTATTCAGTTTGAATTAACACTATGTGAAGTGTTTCCAAGTCCATATTGGCAAAGGAAGCTAGAATTCTTGCATATATTTTGCTTCCATAGCAATCGATGTCGTCCTGTAAAAGTTGGTCAGGAAAAGGAGAACTGCAAAAACAGAAGTTCTCATTCAAATAACCTGTTCCGAATCGAGCTAGGGTACTGGGTCTAGTCGCAAACCGCAATGCATCTATGGATTGTTTGGAGGTCGCTTGGGAAAGCTTGAAAATTGAGGGACTGCGCGAGCGGCAAGGGATTTCAATAGCTAAATATAAGTTCCTATTTGTTTTATTGTAAAATTTCTACTTTTGTTCCTCCAAACAAACCATGATCGCATTGCGGTTTAGGGCTAGACTCAGAACCCCGTTCGATTGGCAAAAGGAGTATTAAATATTGCTGAGATTTCAATGAGACCAAAACCTAAATATCATCTTTCAACTCTCAAAGACAGATCGACTAGAACTTGCCTAGTATACTGTTATTTTCAAAGAGTTATTTCAACTCCCTGAAATGAACAGTGTAACTGACACATACAATGCTGAGCTTTTTATAGCCTATCATGTGGATCGACCATTGAATTAAAAATACATGGAACGCTACCTCTAATAATACTGTCTAATAATCAAATGAAGCCAAATTTGCCGCCCAAACACGCGTGTTTGCCATGGTGTTTACTGTTTCGCGATTCTCTCGCGGGAACACGGACTTCACTTCTAGTTGTACGTTTTTGCCAAAAAAGAAGGTAGCTATTTTTCGGGCAGTTCGTTCATAAAATTAGATAAAACTGCATTTATTTTCTTCTTTGTGTTTTTTTTTCTTACTTTCTGCTAAAAAATGCTTAGTAGCTAGTTTGGTAAAACTTCCTTTTTTTGTTCGACTCGTTTTCTGAAAGGTTTATATGTTTGGTTTCTTAGCCGTGTTTTCCGTTGTGTGGAAAGACTAGGGCCGACCTCGGACTTTTGGCTTCAATTTTTGGCTTCAGGTGGCGTTCCATGTATTTTTAGTTCAATGGGATCAACTCAAACTCTAAGTTCTTTGTCATGGACGATATGCAGCCCCTTACCACAATTGTCCAGGAAACGTTTGAGAACTTGATAAACTTCCTCATTCTGCTGAGGCAAAGGAGTTGAGGGAAAAAAGTCCGAGGTAAAGCCAAAAGGAGTGCCGGGAAATTCTGATAACTTTTCTTCATTTTGAGTCCCTGATGACTGCGCGAGTTGCTTATCCGTGCTCGCACAAACGGTTGAAACATTGTTTCTGGATGTTGTTAGTGTTCTTGATTTTAAACGAGTCTGTCTACGATTATCCTAGCAAAAACAGAGAAGAGATGTTTTTTTTTACTAACTTTACGTACTCATCTTTCTCCAAAAAGCACTTCATTCATTTCATTTTGATATGCATTTTGCATCTTCATCGAGTAGTTTCTTGCTCAATGAATATGTTTAAGAACATTGCCATTTTCCCAAAAGTTTACGCTGAGTCATGGCAAGATCAGCCTGCTGTCATATTTTTTGTTATAAATATTTTACAACATAATAGTCTACCTTACAGGAATCATCACGAACATTCTTAACGTCTTTTTCTCTCAAACAAGAAAACGAAATACCAAGATCTGTTGAAAAGTATACGCTATGTACTATATGACGCACTAAAACTTTACTTAAATTTATTACTAAAATCCTAAAGGCCTCTACCCCAAATTAGTATTCTTTCTAGTATTTAATTTTATTGCATCATGCGTATTAGCTATAACAGGGCGAGTTAGTTTAAATACAACAATAAATACAAACACATTGCAGTCAATATCATATCAGTTAAAAAATTCACTGAACTAATTATGTTCGTCAACATGGAACAATAGACAGATTTAGATCGAGGATGTCGACGTGGGTCGAGGACGTCGTTGTGTTGTTGACAAAAAGAGATTTAGCAAAAAAACAATAGGACGCCAACACAAAGCGAAAACAGTTTTTGTTTCAAATATGCGTTTTCTTATTGAATAAAATCTTCAGAAGAGTCAAATGTTTCTCTCTTGGTTGTATCATTCATGCTTGACCTATAGTGAAAACTGTGGATACAGGGGCCGGTTGTACGAAGCCCATTTAGCTTAAACGGTGGATAAGCTCAAACTAGGAATCACATTTATATATTCCTCGTACATCCAAACTTTATATTTTCTAGTTGAAAACAATAATTAGGTACTTAACTATTGCTTTAGGACATAATTTTGAGTTGTGAAGATTTAAAAAATATGAGAAAGCGTTTTCAAATTCTGCCTTATCCACCGTTTAAGCTAAACGGACTTCGTACAAGCGGCCCCTGGGTAAGACAAATTAATTTTATTTGCGTCTTCGTCGAATAACTATATGCAGCGAGTTGCATAACAGGCTGTTATGCAACCCATTAACAGGTGCTGTATTGATGTGCTAGTTGCATGAGAAACATGTCAAATCTATCAAAACTATATAAGATGCATGCGAATGCATCCCAGAACATCCATTTAGCTAAGGGCAGAAAGAGCATCAACATTTTTTCTGCTTGTAAATCGATCGATGTAGTTTGGGATATTTCATATGAACTAAAATGAATTTGATACAAATTAAAACTATTTCTTATCACATATAAAGTTGGCAGCTTCATAGATTTTGCAATCTCAAAGCTCCTGAACCTTTTATTAAACTTTTTTCTCACGAAACCATCGCTCGACTGCACGCACAAGTTGTTTTGAGTTTCCAGACACTTAGAAAGCAATACGAGAACGTTTAATCACCACTTACTAAAGGCGACTTAGACACTTACATTTGAGTGCCCATGTAGACACTTGATTCTATTTTCATTTATATCTTTACTACAGAATGCCAAAACAACTTAACTCATAATTGCATTGAACATCATTTGTACTTATATTATCTTTTACTAAACAGTTTTACAATTTCTTTACTATACCTCGAGAATGTCAAAACAAACATCAAACACTTCATGTGCCGCACCCAATTCAAATAAAATCATCTCAAACAAATCATTTATCAATTTAAACATCACTTCATTTTTTATACCCTTCTGATTTCCCTCGGTATGTCTAAAGCCAGACGATTCAGTGTAGCTGTCTCAGTCCAGAGGAAACCATTTCACAAGAAATATAGTTAAAAAACGTCATGTTGCTTTCTTAATGAACAGCCGTGTCACGATATAGGAAAGGACATTGTTAACTTCTGAACATTGAAACGAGCAGTTGAAGCATGAGTTGAAGTAAGTTTTCAAAGCAAGTAAGATTAATATAAGCATCAGTTTGTAGATACACCACGTATATTTACTATTGCAAAGCTTTCGGTCCGCGGTTAACCCAGACCTTGGTCAGTGCAACTACTTCGTCAGTGTTATAAAAATCTTATTAAGTGAAAATAAGTTTGACCCGCTATATAGATAGGCTTTAAAGTTTACCATAATGCACTATGAGGCTTTTATACTGAATCACTTTTCGTGCTTAAATATACGGTTGCTACGTGCTACAGATCTTACATCTTTTACGCGGGAAATATTCGCGCCAAAACTTGTTCAATATTTGACAGGAAACACTTTAATTCAAAAGAAATGCGGAAGTTGACTTCCGGTATAGTTTTGTAAGATGTAAGGGTTCCGGTTTATTTGTACAGGTCTTTTACAACGCCTTGTCAAATTTAAAACTCAAGAAAGACCAATTTTTTTAAGTGTACCATACTGGCATGACAACGTCTTTGGTTCAATTCCTGCCAGGTTAAATTATGTAAAAAGCAATGTTCAGAACGTTACAGAAGATTGAGGCCTCAGAAATTTGCTCTCACCGCCTTTGGGAAACATATTTCTGGAAGGGAATCGCGATTACAGGGACAGATGTTCAAATTTTCCCCGACAAAACCCTTGAGACAGAAGCCGATACTTTTGCTCAGCCCAACTTGACAATCCGTCTACCCTGGATCCTGTCCTCCAGATCCCTTCCCCCTGGATCTTTTTTGTCTATATCTCTCTAGGGATTGTCGATCCCTGAAATGTTTTCAGCGACTTGCAATGATTAAATATTATTTGAAAAATAATTCGCCGCAAAAAGAAGAATATAATCCAGTCATTTTGCATAATATAATATTCGCTTCGCGTCGCACAAAAAATTCTACCTCGTGGAAAACAGATTTTATTGCAGCTGAATGGCTACTCTACTTCAATCAATAAAAAGTGAAGGAGTTTAAATAACGTTATGCGATTTTAGAGAAAATACAGGGTGTAGTAAATGCCGGTATGAATTTTGGTGATTTTCTGTCAGATAAGCGCGTTGAAGTTGACGAGCAGTGTGAAGGATTTAAGCAAGATGCACTAGCAAAGCAAGACTGCATGTTCGATTTCCGTCGGTTTCATTCTTTCAGTTTATTTTTACGTGGACAGATATTCTAGCACCTTCAGGAAACAGTTCAATAGAGAAACACAACTACACCAACACGTTTCATTTGCGTAACTTTACTGTTTGAAATGATGTACTTCTTCAAAATCTCAAAATCACCGCCTTGTCATGCACAGGAGCTGTCAAGTTTACCGAGTACTATATCTCAAACACTGTGTGGTACCAATAAACTACAAACAGTCGAAAGTATTATCAAGTGATGCCTGCTTTAACTACTTTGGTGGAATATTAGCTACTCTTGACTAAAACATGTTTTTAAAAGAAGTCAAAATCATTTGTTTTGTAAGTCTGATGCACAATAAAAATTAAAATATAAAAATTTCGCCTTTAAACCGCTATAAGGGTCACTAAAGGTTGTAATCAATTTTTCGTTAAAATGCTTAAAATGTAAATGTTGCCTTCCGGGATTACATCCTGATTGCAAGTTCAACATAGTCAAAGTCTCAAGTTCTAAACTTCTTTCTCAACAAGGAATCCCCTTTCACGAGAGGGCATACACTTAGAACGGAATTTTCTAGAAAGACCCAGTTAACCAAATATAATCAAAGACACTAGGCTGAATCACTGAAATGTTACATTGGCATGATAGATTAAAACTTCTTCTGAATTTCATTTACTCAACTAAAAAGTAAATATACTGATAATGGGTAAACGAGGCACTAGACTAGGGTGCCGAAATATTGGACCATGACGTGTAACATTTAGCTAAGCTACCTGTACAGGTTAATATATAAACTTATAGTATATTAATGTGATCAAACCAGAGCAATGAAGACAAACTAGACACAAAAGTGCATTTGTAAATTTAGGTCGTGAATTAGCTTCATGTTACGTTACATTTATTTTACCATACTAAATCAGTAATAGTGAGTGATAAAGACATCAATATCACCAGATCGAAGTGTAGAAACATTGCCGTACGATCGTGAACTATAACTTCTTCAGTAAATTCAATTCATTCTGCGAAACTAGAGCAACGATAATCTTTGTAATACTATATGATTAAATTATTCGTATTTAAAGTACGATCGAAATGTACTCCTCAAGGCCAACACATACCACACGCGATATGGAACGCGGCAGGAATTTTCGATTTTTAATTACATTTGTCTTTAATCCTGTTCTACAGTATTCAAGTATTCGGAAGCACTGCAACAGTTTTAGCTGTTTGGTTTAAAAATTCCCCTCTACGGACGGCTCTGTTTAGTTTTAAAAATTAAAAATTCGCGCCGTGGCGTGGAATCGCACTTGGTCTGTACCGTGGTAAGGGTAATCCAAATCTTTCCCTCAGAAAGTGCTACTTCATCTAACATGCAATATAACGGCAAAAAGTGACATGGATCGATTGAGCTCCTGCCAACTAATATTGAACAACATGTCACGGATTTCGTGATGGCATGCGCACTTTGTTGATGTTTATTTGCCTTTTAACACAGAGCGTGTAAAAAGCATGAAAAGACATTATATTCGCCATGTTTATATGAATAGCTCATTCCTGAGTCTATATCCTGTCATTTTCCGCTCACACGATACATATATTGCACATCACTTAAAAAACAAGTCTTTTTGACACTCGATTTAACATTCGAGGGCTTACTGGAATGCACTTAAAGAAAACTATAGGGTTTTTTTCATTGTACGTCTGATATAATTATTTTTCTAATCGTTATTTACCAGAATTGAATTTATAGCAGGCGTGGCGCTGTCAAGAGGTATACGAAAAGCAATAGCAATGAAGATATGACTTGAAGACATGAACAAAGTCTTTGCTGGATCTTTTGTCCATTTTATGCTAACTTGCATGTAAACAGTGAAGATTTAGTGACTTGAGAATTTGGCCGATTAAGTCTCTGTTCTATATTTCTGTGCATGTTTTCATTGAAAACTTTGGATTACAAAAATAGTCTTTGAAACTATTAGTTGGAAACTTGGCCAAAATTTTCTCGTATCTTCTTGTTCATGTTCATTGCAATGGTAGAAAACGTATACTATAACTATGCGAATGCATACAGATCGTTTACGCAGAAAAATTTCACAGTATACTAAATTTGTACGGTCTTAAATTTTCTATATACCGCACCACAAAAAGTGATTTCGCTGCATTGCATGAATATACTTTTGACTATACAGGGCTAGAATATAACTTTCTTTGCAAGGTTTACAACACAGAATGGAGTAGTCGTGACTGATTATAAAATTTAGAAACCATAGCAAATAAAATTTTAGTCTGGTGTCATGGCAGAACATGCAGGAGAATAGTCACTAAATTTACTAAATAGAGCTAATGATTACGATTCAGTGCAATCAACACCTCAGTTGAAATTTCTAAATTATTGTGCGACTTCCAATAGTTCACACAAAATGTAAGAACAGAGATATAAGATTTCGTGGAAACACCACGTAAATTTACGTGGTGCCAGTTATGGATTTGTAAATAGACTCGAAATCTCAACAAGGCAAACCATGCACTGCGCAGAATGCATGTCACAAAAAAGATCAATCAAGAACATAAGTCGAAGCTAGGCTTAGCCTTTTTTCGATATTCTCCAAATACTTTAACTTTTATGGGAGAGCGCATGCGCTATCAGTTGAGGGTAAAAATGCTGTGAAAACTTGTTTTGATATTCCTAGATTTTGTTCGTGTTCTCGAGAGTATGCTATAATTATACTATCATATTTTATTTTTGATCATTGCTGTTAGTTGTCCACTAAATAAGAACAAGTTAGTGCCGCAATAAAGCAATAGTTATACCTCGTATAAATAAGTTTGTTCAAACAGTACTGGAAACTTACTTGTCTCATAAACTGTGAAGAATCTCAAGAAGAGCCCCCTGAAAAAATAGTCCAATTCAGTGACAAAAAACCCAACGCTGTCTTTCTGTTCGCTGTCTGTCTCTCAAAATATAGTGAAAACTAGATAAACAAAACTGTATAAAAATAAATTTTTTCACGGGCAAAAATACCAGAAAAAGACAACAAATATATGACTAAATGGATTCATAAATATGATGAAATGGATTCATAAAGTTATTGACAAGTCGTTCAAGTTGTTCGTCAAGAAATTTGCCAAGACTGCTTGTTTGTAATACACACAAGCAGGTAAACTCGTCAATAACGTTGTGAAGAAAAATTTGTTCGTCATGCACGTAAGCAAGTGAATTCGAGAAGAAACTGGTCAAGGAAAACTTGTTTGTTGCACAATGCAAGAAATCAACGAGCTGACGTGAAGAAATCGAGAGGAACGTCTGCGTCGTACATGCAGGCCGGCATGCATTTCATGAGCAAGTGAATTCGTCAAGAAAAACTTGCTAGACTCTATTCGTTAATGATAACTCGTATGTGCTGTGTTGTTTGTACATGAAGAATTACATGCACCAACAATCAAATGGAATATATCTCTACTTTGGTTATACTGTCAGTATGTATAGCTATACATGGGTGTGTATTAAAGTCACTGGATTTGGCATATTATAAAAACCGATATATATGAACTCAAACGATCTGGAACTATTTGAATCACAATAGAAATTCCAAATCATATGTGGATCTATATCATACAGTTATGTTGAAAACACTGGCTGTATACTGGCTCGTGTAAACTGACCGTTCTATTGTGCCGCATTGTGCGGGGCGTTCGTTTACAAATAAACTGTCTATATACAAGTCACGCACCCATAGCTTACAGACATACAAAACAAAATACACAAATGAAAACGCCAGGATTCAGGGGGCATATTGATATAAGTTATACTAGAGACGCAGATCATTTCGCCATGACAAAAAACGATGACGACGCGACTTCGAATTCACGATCCTTTTCCCCACACCAAAAATGCCTACAATTATTTAATGCGCCGAAATCGTCAAACAGAAAGCTGATTACGGCTACTTTGATACTATTTTGACAAAAGTATTAACACTAAATGCATGGTAACTTAAACGTTTAAGACTATGGTGAAGTCAAAACGCCGCCATCTTTAATTGTGATGCTGAATCGATGACGTGTATCAATTCCAAAGCAGATATTTAAGAGACAGAATGATTTCGTCTTAGACGTGACACTGCTTAGTAAAATTCGAGAGCGATTTCTTTGGAAGGAAGCTGTTGTCTCAAGCGGAAACCCAAAGATGTACATTTAAGTCTCGTTTGAGAAAAGGAATTTCTCAGAAAGAATTTGTCGACGACATTTGTGCTCAGCAGTTTGAGGCTCAAACTGCTGAGTATAAACTTTCGTACGAATTCGGGATTCAAACGAAATCTGACTGACACGAAATTTTAAAGACTACTGCACTTCATATTTATTTCTTCAATAAATATAAAACATCAGCGAGAAAGTAAATCTATCAACTATAAAAATATTGGCAAATCTTGAATAGCCACGTTTTGATGTCAACTAGTAGATGAAGTTCAGCACTACTCTACTTGTACGGGATGTATGCATGTTGCAATTAATATTAGGGCTGTTTTCTACTTTGGCGTTTTTCAAGCGCTCGTGCACGTACAACTTTACGTGTACGTAAAACTTTGAATTGTAATAAAAATCCGTTTACAAACAGCACCGAAATGGACTGTTAAGAATTCAGTGTTCTACATGAGAACGTGTCTGTCGGTTGAAATATTTTTGACAGTACAAATTAAAGATTCGAAAGATATAAACTTCTACCAATGCGCGTGAAAAAACGAAAGAGTGGAACGCAGCCTTAATTGACAAGGCACTGAAGTGAGTGAATAATTACCAAGGCAGCATTGTTTGAAGTAAAGTACTGCCACAGAATAAAGATCAGAAACAGAATGGCCACACAACGTTGCAACGTGTCCTCGTTTTTTATGTAAAAATATGCAATTTGCTGGCAAGAAGGCGGAGCAGAGAGCCAGTACAGCGTGTTTATTGGTCAGAAAAAGTCATTGACTGGCTAGGAAAATGGCGGACAACATGCGCAATGCGATTACGCGAGGGTTAAGTGAGGGTTCGATCTCTACCTGAGCACAAAAAACTTCAAAGCTTCCGACGTAAGTAACTCTTCTGTATGAGATCTTTATTCTGTGGCACTGCACATTCGCACATTACAAACTACAATGTAACTTTTTGTTTTTGGTCATTAGCTTGTTGAGACAAAGAGATTGTGGAACTAGTTTAGACTTGTCCATCATGATAAAACTGCATCAAGCAATCAGCAGTATTATGAAGCTAGCTATAAGCAGGCGTCTCCAAAACGCAAACCCTTTCAAATTGAACAGTGGAGGTGATTCTCACATGGCCAGTAATGAAGCTTTGTTCTCACGTGTCGCCGGTGATCGACGATGCCTTGTTGTTATGTCACTGATCACGGTAACTCATCGCCGAGATCGCAAGCAACAAACTGTTCTGTTTCCGAAGATTGAATCGCCAATGGCCACCGACAATCGTCCACAACATTTGATCCAAGTTTTTATGAAACCACGGACGACGCAAAGCTTTCACCAGAAACATAATTATGAAAGCCATGCCGGCGGATGGTTTCGAGCTTTTATGATTTTTAAAACACTTTTTAAGCAAAAAACCATATCTCAAGTTTGAACCTGATAGGTCAAAAACAGGTTTAAAATATTTTAAAATTGTCACGCAAAAATTCCTTGTCGTATGAAAATTACCGCATCAACCACAGATGTCACAATTATGAGCCAAACTTTTGATTAGGCTTCATGCACATGACTTTTGGTCAAAGTTTTATTTATATTCTGTTATAATACTTAAAGCTAAAGTGATCAATCCTTTCTTTAAAGACTCTTTTATGACGCAATATGTTATCATATCGTTGCATTTCATAACAACTGTTTTTCAGAACTTCGAAGGTCAGGTTATTATTTCTATTAAGCTATGTGCAATGAGGCAAATTACAAATAGCTAAGACTTTGAAACAGAAATAGTTCAAAAGTGAAACCGGCGGTAATACCACTTTATGTCATGCCTATTATACGAGTCAACAGCGTCGGTGCATGATGTACAGTTCGATGTATGACTAATCAAATAACTGACGCTCAGCACTTCAGTTTCCCCCTGTATTCGATAACAGGTACTATGGTCTGGTGGGTTTAGACGAAGTAAGCAACAAGGTGGAATAAATTGCGACTTCTGGCGTCTATAATATAGCTAAAAAAAATCTGGAAAGAGTATTATTGTCCGGTGTCAGGGATTCAGGTTACAGGAAATCATCAAGAATGCCTTAAGTTAAACACAGCAAGTTTGCGTTATAAAATAAAGAAACGTAAAATCATCCAGCGTTAGACAGAGTAAGCTTATCAAGCGCTAGAGATTGGAGTGTGATGTTGGGCAAAGCAAAATTGCGTGCTATTAAAATTAATAAAATAGTTTATAATTGTCAAGTAAAATTGTCTGGTGTTAGATAGAGCAACATTACAAATTTCTTGGGATTAGGCAGCGTAAAAGAGTCTGTTGTTAGAATAACTTATATTTTTCACTTTGCCTGGTGATAGATGGAGTGCAACTGTTTCATGTAATTAAAAATGAAAGTGTTCCTTGTTGAAATGAATGTAGTTGGAGGGCGTTACATACACCAAGATTCTGTGCTATTCGAAAGAATCAAGTTGTTCATTATTAGACAAAGAAATAAAATAAAGAATGTCCGGTGTAAGAAAAGTAAGATTGCATGTTTGTCATTAGAAATAAAATCATTGGATCAAATTGTCCTTAGCTTGGTATTGAAAGGAGTAAAACTTTCTGTAAATAGAAAGATTAAACCACATGCACACCGCATGCGCACCGCATGTACAAAGAACTCGGACAGTAGTCCTATACCTTCGCCTGAAGAAATTCTGTATTTATCGAGAAAGTCCAAGTCTCAAAAATTATATTTTCACATTTTCTCATTTCATTCCACGCAATGAACATTTCCCTGATCATGGTTGTAATTGTACACCTTTACCATTCTCACTGTGTAGTATAATTCATCATTAATTTCCCTCCGTGAACGTTCGCCTGTTGGAGACTGACTGGTAGTGGAAAGCTTGTAGCAAACAAAAGTTATCATGCAGAGGACGTCTGAATATGTTTTGAAAAAATAAAATTGTCCATTGCATGATTGGAAATCGCATGACACAACGTTTTAACCATGGTGAATGGCTTCTATAGATCTGAAAGTGAGAACTGTTTAATTAAAATGTTTAGTAATACTACTAAACTTTAATGAGACTAATTTCAAGAAAACGTATTAAGAAGCACCATGCGTTTCGGTTAGCAGGCTATGCACCTGAAGAGCGGTCTGCCGAAATGAATAGTGCTATCTAATAAATCTTCTTACAAGTAGTCTCCTTAAAGTTTAGTATTATTACTAAGTATTTAGACAGTTCTCCTCAGAGCTGTCGTAACCATTCAGCATGGTTAAAACGATGTTCATGCGATTTTTAAGTTTGCTACTATGACAAAATCTTTGTTTTATCATTCAAAATGAGATAAAAAACGTCTGGTGTTAGGCTTTTACAAAAAATTGTCTGATATAAGACAGAGTGCAAAATTGTCTCATTTAATAAAAATAACAATTATTTGGCTTTTTTTATAAAAATTAAACTTTTTCGAAGTTTTTAAACGACTGAGTATAAGCTTTTTTGCGCTACTAGATAAAACATGGCGACTTGAGGCCAAAACTGAAAACTGAACTATGATTTATACACTCACAACCTTCATTTTTTCGTCTGTAAGTTATTCAAATGGAGACTCAATTATCTTCTAAAAATAAAATGTTAAATATAAAAGATTGTAAGCCCTTCTTTGCCCTCATAGTATTACCAGACGTTTTGGCCAGTGTTCAAATAGTATGTGCTTTTTGTACTTTAAACTTTAAATGTCACCTCGTATCCGAGTAGTAATTATAGTTGGGAGAAAGTGTTCCAGAACGAATGAAATATATACAATTATCCTCAATTAAGAATGCAATTAATTTGATACCAACTACAATTTATTTCCAATCAATATCAATTCTATTGTGCAAAAAATCTAGCAAATACAATCGAGGGTAAATTCACATGAGCCAAACTATGGTACATTGTAAAACGGTAGAGAAATTAAGCCAAACTACAAAAAGCTCAAGAGGCGAGTCCGGTGTTCCTTAGGGAATACCATATCTACGTTTACGTTTACGCACAATATCGATGCAAATTTATACAATTATAATATAGATGTTGCTGAGACGCATAAATAAAGTCACAACTTACAACTTTTGTATTCTAATTTGATGCAAATTGTCAGAATAGTAAAAGTGTTATAAAAATTAAGATATATACTGCAAGTGTGTCGAGAAACAGTCTTAAGCGGTAAAAGCATGTAATTAAAAAGCACAACTTATGCCAAGGGCTTTGCTTTGTTTAATATTACTTGAGTTCCTTTAAACAAGTGTATGTAGTTGCATCTGTAAAGTGAAAAGCTCTGGAAAGGATGTTGTGGTATTTCAATATGAAAAGACAACAAAAATAAACTATCAAGTCTGGCTATCTGAAAAAAATCGCCAATAAAGTGTGGAACTTTACTTTGGTGAGAAGTAAACCAAAAAAAAACTAAACAAGGGCTGTCTTTAAACTTTATTCAAAGCTTCCTAACTGGCGATACAGGAAGGAAGCCTAAAGTGGCTACGTTGATGATTGCTAGGATTCTTGCCTGAACACGCACGACATGCTTGATTAGCGTTCGTGCGATACACGATATCAAAATTACTATCTCCAATGCTTTGTCAATATATTATTTACGATAAGAAGCTGAATCCGGTCTAGGACTATATAAAGAGGCAATTTCTCGGTGCCACAGCAGAAAATACAAGCACTCGAAGAAACTCTTAAAGGGGATTCCCAAGAGATACAACAGTGAATCAAAGTTTAAACTTTACAACTTCAGTTAGCAAGTTTATCAAGAGCTACAAAATGCCAGCAACGAACAACCAACAGTCTGAGAACTCCATCGAGCTTGCTGAAAGCATGTCGCCTTCACAGCTAGCCTACTACAGGGATCTCCAATCGAGTGGTCTCGCCTACACATGGCCATATGCTGATACAACTACTCACTACCGTCTACAACCGTTAGCCATCAATCCAGCATTTCTCCATTATGCTCAAAGAGAAGCATTAACTCGTGCATTCCTCAGTTTGTACGACCAAAGAGCATTCTTAGACGGCTACAAAACCACGTATAGCCCACCAGGACCCGGAGAAGAAAAGCCCAAACAATCGTATGTTCGCCTCATCGGAGAAGCCATTTTGAATTCACCGGAAAAGAAGCTTGTCTTAAGCGAAATTTACAAGAACATTCAAACGAAATACCCGTATTTTAAGAATCGTGGAAGCGGTTGGAAGAACAGTATTCGACACAACTTGTCCCTCAACGATTGCTTCGTGAAACTGGGCCGCAGCCCTAATGGTAAAGGACATTTCTGGACTCTAAGTCCACAACATTACGAAGAATTCTTACGAGGGTCATCCCATCAAAGAAAATTCCAAAAAAAGCCAGCGCCAAAATTATGTTATTACCCCAGCGAGGTGTTCCAGTATAACTACGCTACTATGGTCAACAGTCCACCAAGTAGCTACGCCATAGACAGCCCGTCTTCGTCAATATGTAGCCCACATTCACCAGAGCAGACATCCATTGAAGGAAGAACTGAAATTCATATTCCTGGCGATCAAATCGAAGTGAAACATGAAGTGATAGTGAGCAGTGAAGATGAAGAAACTTCAGAGAAAACATCCACGAGTCGACCTTTTGATGTCGAAAATCTGCTTGCCAAGAGACCAGCAAGTTATTAAAAACATTTTACAGCTACAAAGAGACGATGGTGTAAATAAACTATTTATATGTTCGTTGAGATTGTCAAACTTAGGTTCAGCGCTTTGAAGTACAAGATAATTTTGGATTGGTTAAATAGGCTTTCGAGAATTTGCTATCGGGAACATATCCTAATATATCAACCAAAATTAACTTATACATCGATTATCGCATAAAGGAAAGTTAGATTATACGTGTACATAAAGATCAACTTTATCATAGGTGTAGCAAATTACTGTTAAACTAAAAATTCATTAATATAACGTTTATCCACTGATACAAACATATACAATTTTGTACTTAATATTTAATATGTAATAATAAAATTTAATGACAATTAAAAGTTTGCCATACAAAACGAAGTGCAATGTATAATTGATGTAAATGCTTCTTAAAACTCGTACGCAATAAGGATGAGTATTTGGTCATGCATAAATAGACTTTATCGCACAAAGGGGGACTCCTTTGAAAGGCAACCATGGAGACAGGTGACACAGCAATTTAAAGTGTCTTGCACAGATAATCACCAAGACTAATGAACGCACTTTTTAAAGAGTATTCTGTTTTGACACTCGACACAAATATTTGGCGATTAAAAAAGTTGGAATTCTAACAAAGATTCCTTATTATTAACAATCTTTTTCAAACGTTATACGCATTTCAAAATAGTCTTTTGAACTAAGCGTAAAAAATTGTGAAATCTCATTGTACTGTCTTACGGACAATAAGCACTGAAGTTTCAGTTTGGGCCTCAGAAAACAGGAGCTGGTCAGAGTCGAAGTTTAACGTTTTATTCGTAGAAGAAAAGCTAAATCAAAGATATTCTTACTTGTTTATACGTTGTTTTTTCAACACACAAAATACCAATGTATACAAAATCAACATATTAAGATCACTATTTCAGTCATAATATTTGCTAAGACTATTAGTTATAAGCGGCCGGTACCACCAAAAATACTGAAATCATTGAACGAAGCATCACAATGTGTAATACATCAACCAAAATGTAACTGGACTAACAAAAGCAGAAAGAGTTCAATCTCTTGTGTGACAGTGATATAGTGAAAGCGTTAAAAGACCGCCATTGTTTCACATAGCACTATAACCACTGACCTTTAAGTAACCTGGACTGAGTACTCCATTATGTTTTTACTGGCGGAAAGTGTCCGCACCGTGCTGACGCAATATAGGTCCTGCCGCTCATGCGGAATTTGCTGACCAACAGTTACAGATTAGCTCAGATATCTGCTTCGTTGGAGATTATTGTGTTCGGAAAATTTTTCATGGAACAAACTTACATTTTAGGGTTTTGTAAGTCATGTGTGCTACAGTTTAAATAACTTTGTGGTGACTGCGAGATGATTTTAACAAAATATTTGCTGTTCTGGACTTCAAGACGAAGAAAGGCAATAAAATTACTCACGTCAGTAGCACTGAAATGGAGTATTTGTGAAAATATAAGCTGTGAAAAGGGGCGTAAAAAGAAATCTGTTTGCACACATGATGACTCATATTTAATATGAAGTACGACGGCTTGTTTAAGGGTAAGATATGCGAAGTTACTGATGAAGAGCAGGCATTTCAATCGCCGTCAATCGTAAATTTAAAGTTTTATATCGTAGATATTTTTATAAGCGCTTGGTAAAATTGCATATACGGCTTCTTGTACGTGTTACAAGTATATTCAATGTTGAAAAGCACATATTTATCACATCACAAAAACCATTGCCAAGCAAATAATCCAAAGAAGTGGTCACAGATAGACGGTGGTCACAGATAGATAGAAGTGGTCACAGATAGATATTTTCCCGCAAACAAAAACAAGTGTTGGTCTGCGGTAATTTTCATCGCGGACACATTTTGCTCCCAAGCACTCAGTCCAGGTTACTTAAAGGTCAGTGACTATAACGGCTCAACCATGGGCTCAACACAACACGAAATGGCCTGGCCAACTGTCAAGTAGAGTAATAAATTTTGAAATTGATTACGTCTACGTGATTAAATCGAACTTCCAGAAATATAAAATGGCTTGATCATCATAAAGAGCTTGTCAGCCTGTGAAACAGCATAACTCGTAATAGCTTGTCATCAAATAGCTTGTTGTGTATTAGCTAGTTCGTTGTGAAATACCTTAAGTCGTAAGCTTTCACAACATGAAGTATGCGACACAGCGGTGAAACGCGGTGTCACAGTGATATACGAATTCCTGTGTATTGGACATTCCCGTACTTAAATTCCTACTCAGTGATTTGTGCGCTCGAATCCATACTGATTTGGGTCCTCTCGCTTCCACAGTTCGCTTTATGCATTAGTGCTGTTATAGTAAAGGGTAGAGTGAAACTATAACTTAATTTACTTTTCCTAAAGTTTGATGTAATGCTGTGTGTGTGATACAATGACTGAGCAAACTGACCCTGCTGACAGCCAATGGCAAGCCAAATCGCGCCCGATACGTAATATTGTGGTCGCTCAAACGTGAAGCACAAATAAGGTCTCACTTCATACAAAATAATAATACTCTTAAATTGATGCCACTTTCTCTTGATGATGTTTATCAAACCCAAAGCGGTAGTAATAATATATTTACGATCTCTCCCAATGACCTATATTCTTGTTTTATACAAGCTTAAAGCTTTCACGCACTGGGGAAACTCATATCACTAGGGATATATGTGAACGCTGGGTTGTCCGTTAGCGGTATCAAACTATTTCATGACAAGTTAATTCACAAAAAGCTATCATCACGTCAGGCTATTTCATGACAAGCTTTTTAACAACAAGCTATTTCATGACAAGATAGTTTACAAAAATCTATTTCATGATAAGCTATTTGACATATTTCACGTCGGGCTAATTCACGACAAGCTTTTTCGCAACTAGCTATTTCCGATGATAAGATATTTCACAAC
Organism: Phenganax marumi; assembly: GCA_025400095.1. Taxonomy (NCBI): domain Eukaryota; kingdom Metazoa; phylum Cnidaria; class Anthozoa; order Malacalcyonacea; family Clavulariidae; genus Phenganax; species Phenganax marumi. Next base: position 19,493 of record JAODVM010015010.1, read on the forward strand.
GAGCTATTCAAGCTATTCAGTCATGACAAGCTATTACGAGTTATGTTGTTTCACAGGCTGACAAGCTCTTTATGACGATCAAGCCATTTCATATTTCTGGAAGTTCGACTTAGCAACGCGGGCGTAACGATTTTCAAAATTTTTTAACTGCCTTACAGTTGATCAAGGCATTTCGCACTGCGTTGAACAATTTTGCTACACGTTATAGTGCTATTTGCCATAATCCCGATCTTTTAACGCTTTCAATACACCATTGTCACACAAGAGATTGAACTTCTTCTGTTAGTCCAGTTCATGCATCGCATACTTTGTTGCTAGGTTTCAACGATACTGCCTCTATTAGCCCTCCGGGTTGCAAGCCTTTGAATGGCTATCAAAACTAGTGCTTTGTCACGCTAGTAGTCATAATATTCTCCAGTTATTAATGATGAAACTACTATATAACAAAGAAATATTCATCACAGTCTTACCATTGTTTGCTTGCCAAAAACCGTAGGGTACTGCACCCAGTATCGTTAATTATTGTCCATATACACTCTATAACTATGTAATTCATCCACAATGAACAATGATACCTACACAGTAAAAAAAAGGGGCCATTTTGGCCCCAGGGGGCCGTTTTGGCTTTTCAAAGTGCGAGCCATTTTGGCCCTACAATGGG
>JAODVM010015121.1:0-20144 GCA_025400095.1 Phenganax marumi
TACTGTTTTAGTGATGCGATTAAAAGATTTTTGTAGTGTAATTTGATGATGGTTGCACGTCCGCCCGCCGTCCGCGCGCGCGCACGCACGCAATCCGACCGACCGCGCGATCCGTGTGTTCCGCTTCATCGCTACACCAAGTTCCCACCCAATCCATCGCAGGCGCTTACCCTAACCTTTCACTTTAGCCTAACACGAAGTTCCAGCACACTCGACCAATCAGGACGCAATGACGTCAATTGATTGACAGCATATGCTAATAAGACGGTATATAAACGCGCCCCGGGCCCAAAATCACCAGTCGGCCCAATCATGGCTTCGGGTTCACATCTCTTGTAATATAAGGGACACATAAAGTTTATGTGTCTCCATAAAACGGATGCAATAAATCCATCAACACACACACACATAACGGATGCAATAAATCCGAACCCCAACAACAACAACATCGTTATTCCCGAACCCTTTTTCCTATTTTCCCCAACATTCATTAGCATTCCTAACCTCTCATTGGTTCAGGGTTACATCATCGACTTTTGAACGATCCAATACAAACCAATTCCTAACATCCCCCGCCAGTCAAAAAACAAAACAATCGTTTCCCCCCGTCCACAAGCTTCAACTTAGGGTTACATCATAGTTAAGGTTAGGGTTACGTCATCCACCAAACCTCACATCGCTCAGGTAGACACCCTAACCCCCAAAATCGAATTTCCAACGATCCAATACAAGCCAATTCCTAACATCCCCCGCCGGCACCAATCAAACAATACATCGTTCCCCCTGATTCAACCTAACCTTAGGGTTACATCATCTCAAACTTAAGGTTACATCATCACGCATCTCATTAACACTTGCACACCCCCCGTCCATTACACCCAAAAAACATCGCTCAGTTGAAACAAAATTTCTAACCCTATCGCCTCCTGAACGATCCACACCTAACTTAGGGTTATCTCGTCCCCAAAACTTAGGGTTACATCATCGTTCTACAATCTGATTCGCTCATCTCCCTCTCATCTCAATCTTTTTTGCATATCATTAGTGCCCCCCCTGGAAAATCACCCGATTTGTACCGCTGACCCTAATAGTAATAGATACTAAATACCCTCATTTGCATATGAGCCTGCACTAAAAATCCTTCCCCATATTACTATACTACTCAATCTGGCACATGACCTTTATAATCTAGAGCTTAGTGAGTTTTATATGCAAACATTGTATCAAAAATCGCTTACCATTCGCTTATTTCCACAGAACCATTTATTCTTTTTGTGAGCTTGTCCTCTAAATCTAACCGTTCCTGTTCTTCTCGGTTGTAATTTTGTAGCCAGGCTTCGTCAGCTAAAAGTTCCTCGGCATAAGCGCCTGCATAAAACTCTTCCGAGTCTTCATGAAGAACATTGCCGTCGTTACTTATACCCGCATCTTTGATAACAACATATCTCGGGATAAAATTTATATCTGAGTCATCAGACTGATAACTTGTTTCACTATCAGATGTTGATTCAGTTTTGGACATGTTTGTGTATTAACGAACAAAATCACAAAAAAATCGCGGCGCTTGTGTCAGACTAAAAACAACACAACGATTTATAGAGCGAAAACATGCGAAGAACGAAACGAAATGCAGACTACCTTCCATGACGTCAAAAAAACAGCTAGACCCAGACTCCTGATTTGCCCGGTAGTGAGCCATGAGAAACCACATTCAACACGCCATAAAAACTAGACAATTTATCTAAACTTTTTTTTTTCACTAAAACATTCTAGACAAACAGTACTTTCGATAGGGGAAGAAAAAAAAATTGTGTTAGAGGCACTTTAATAGAAAAATGAACAATTAAAGTCTACCTCTTCAAGTTGCATTTGGTAGCATGAATGCTCATGGAAGATACTGTCTATGCCCCAACTCCTGTCGTACTTGTAGTCAAAACATGAATGATATATAAATAAATTTAAACTGCAGCTAAAAATGAATAATTGGGTATAGTCACGCTGTACGCGTGATATTATCCTTGATCATCTTGACAAGTATAATACAAATTCAGAGCAAAGTTCTCGTTAACTTAATAAGCGAGTAGTTGTAATATAATTTTCATCGTCTTAGTTTTAAAACACCAAATATCATAAATTGCAACAAAAATTATAAATTCTATTACATCCAAAAACGATACACACTTTGCAAAAAGCATTCCATTGCATCAATGCCAAACTTTTTGTCATATTTATCTAGAAATAGCTCCATTGCAGATATATGTGCAAGCAACTTGGGTACGGTATAACTAAACACATAAAGAAATAGTTATAACACATTATCCATATTGCATGTACGCAAAATATTTCAAATATACTCTTGGGATGACAAAATTTGTTTCGATCATCGCGACTATTGTGCAGAACACTTCCATGCTTCTCAAGTTATCGGTGTAGAACAAAGCTATACCTTCCTTAAGATCCAAATCAATATTTGCATTCCACGCACAAACAAACCGCAGCCGATTCTGATCACAAGAACAACAAAAGAGCCAACCCATTCTGTAGTTTGTGAGGATAACGGTGAACAAATACGTAAGCCATATGCTAAAAAAACATAAATTTTGATGATAATTTTAAAGGACAAAAAAAAGGATGTTGTACAAATACATCATAAAAAGAAAACAGCAAACCAAGGCTTGTTATGTAATGCACATTACAAAAAAAACAGGAAACATTTTCGTCTAATTCAATTATAACGCCAAGAAGTATAAGGCTACAAAAAATGAATAAAACAGTGCCAAACTGAAATCTGCAAACAACAGGCCTGGACATCATACGGACTGAGCAGGCATACGCAATACTGCAGATATGTACCACAATGCATCTTTTATCAAGATTGTAGTCAAGAATTGCGAATGACTGTTGCTGATGCACATTTGTCACAAAACCAAACTGCATCAAAAGCCAAGCATAATGGCAAACAGGCAAAATATTACTCTATTTGAAATTATTATAAATAATAATTAGAAAACCACAAATAACTTATTGGAGAAACACAAATGTAAGTTAGCAAGAAAAAGGATTTAATCTCTCGTGTAAGCTGTTGAATGAAAATATTAAAAATAATAACTCATAAAACAAATTCGAAAGAGCCACGTATTCAAGCCATAGTGGAAAGTTCGCATTTTACCCGCCGGATATTTACGCCAGGTATCTCTTTCAGTTAATTACGCACGTCAAAATGTCGAAACAAAATGACGCGCCAACCCGCCAGGCTTCCATAACTATGATTACGTGTACATAGTTGTGGTACAGTTTTATTACCATCTGTGGGTACACGTTTGACGTTCGCATTTTTCGCATGCAACATATACGTACTTAATGCGGCCTCGCAATTATACGAACCACGTTGTCATAACAAATATAATCAACCTTAACTTGCAAAACTACGAACGAATTATTTATACATGCATGTACATATAATATGTAATGGGTAAGAATATTACAGTTATAAAAGACTGATGTTCTTCTTCAAGAGTAACAATACACTGATGTCCTTGTCCCAAGGGACAAGAACATCAAGTATATTAATAAATTTAATATTATAATTTTTTAGTGTTTTTCGATTCCGTAAAAAAGCAAAATACACCATAATTAAGAGTCAGACAGCCCTCATAGCAAAAACGGTAATCTGACGTCCGCAGTGCGATGCCTTTTCATCACTTTCCCCTCGCGTGAATATTTTGCACCATCTCCCAGAATGGGCAAACAGTGCTTTTTTAACGATGATGGTTTACCTCCTTCAAGGTAAAGTTCAGCAATTTCCTTGATTGCACGATTCGCCTGACAAACTGGAGGCATGCACCAGTCGATCTTGGTTCTATTAAAGGTTAATAAGAAATAGCATTATGCTTGCTTTGGATAATAGTTTATCTTCAAATTTCATCCAGAACAAATAATTAAGCACCAACATACAAGCGAGGGGCGAGTTACGTTAAAAGGCAAACGAACAAACAAGCTAACAAGAAACCAATTAGGTTTGGGTCTAGGGATTATTAATGTTAAAGTACTAGGTTTGTATTTATATTTATTTTTACCTTAACGCCAACGTTTCGTTTAGCTGGCCACCGGAGCTCTTCTGCGAGTTCATGACGCTATAGTATGACTCGACGATAGCCTCTGAACCACCTTTAGCTAACGCAATGTCAATAGCAACGCAACCTTCAATGCCTATAGCACTGAATAGATGCTCATCTTTGTAAATGCTATAGTAAACTGCAGCTTCATTCAACTTTGCCTTGATTGGCTGTTCATTGCCTTCCAATATTAACACATATGTGTTATTAAAACAGGGGAGATTAAAACTTTTTTTTTCGACACTCACGTTCAAATCATCAGTTAACGAAAGTCTTTTTAGGCAACCAGAGGATTTCGGCAATGAAAACCACGACATGAGATGTTGCCCTGAGGTATTCCACAAGTAGTCCTTCAAAGCTTGTTTCATTTTGTGGAAAACAGTAGCTCCAAAAACAGGCTCGAAACAAGCATCTTCGTCTTCATTGTTGGAGAAATGATGGACATGTCGAAGGGAACATATATAGCTGAAAAATCTTTGAAAATATTCCAAACCGTATGCTTCAAGTGTTCCTTCGCCTTTAGAAAGTTTCACCTTTCCATTAGCCAGGCATTATCCACAAAGAAGACCAAATAACGTGTCCAGATCCAAACATGTCAGAATATCCTGCATCTCTTTCGTGCATTTTTTGATTCTGGCATTAAAAGAAGTAATGATGTCCGTGATAAAAGTCTTCAAATCACTCTCAACATCTTTTTCCTCCCGGACTTTCCAAGTATCAATAGTCTTGTTGCCGGTATCGTCCGCCACTGTTTCGGTTGATACGACCATCCATCCGGGCACAAGACGGGTCCCCTTGTACTCTCCAGATTTAATATCTTCAACGTTAGCTGTTAGCATGGGGAACATAGGAGTTGGAACATCTAAGGAGAACTGAGCCTTCATTTTTTTCATGTGCTTTCTTAACTTTTTCCACCAGGTGACCACTTTCCAACAGGGTACGCTCAAATTTTGCAATTCCACGAACATTTCTAACAGAGGTCGTAAAATATCTGTAACGCCGCAAAGATCTAAAAGGAAATCCTGACCAGCTATCGTGTACTCTTTCACCTCAGAGAATTGGTATTCTCGAAATGTTTTAATAAACAGGGGAAGACTATCAAGCAACTTTCTAAATTCCACATACTGTGATGTGGTGAACCTGGTACTGCATGCTCGACTGGTGAGCTTTAAAACAAGATCATCTTCCGTTGTTGCCATTTGCATTGCATGTTTAAGCATTTTTCCGCGCTGAAATATATGATGAACCATAATAGATCTTTTCACAAGGCGTTGAATAAGTTCATTCGAACTTCCAACTTTCCCTTCAAAGACATCTGAAAATGCCAAGTCAACGAAATGAGGAGCATCCCACAAGACAGAAAAGAATGCAGGATCATTCTGCACTTGGTCTAGAAGAGTTGCTAAGGTTAAACCAAATTGGGCAGCCTGGTAAGGACCGTCGCATGCAGTTCCCATCCATGCAGCCTTTATAACAGATTCTTCAACGGATGAGTACGTCCTTTGAATGTCCGCATATATGTTTTTGGCTAGATCCCCTGCATTTCCACCAACAACATCACCATCTCGTTCGAGGTCGTCTTCACCATAGTATACTTCTCCCGCTGTCACAGCAATTGCTTGTCTACGACCATCAATCATAGGACACAACATAACGGCCTGGTTTGTAACTCTGGCTGGAGTTGCTTTGTCACAGGTGACATAATAATGTGGCGGTAATTTAGTTGACGGTAATGGTTTGGACAAGTACTGGGCAGTTTCGCGGTTACACCATACTTCTGCTGCTTTCAAAATATCCTAAATTTATTCAACGAAATACACGAATTTTTAAAAAGGCATCTGCAGTTGGAACAGCCTAATATACAACATTTAAATGTTAGAACACTTACAGGTACTGAATGTCTTAGCGTCCATTAATATTTGTTACCTGAAATTGTTTGCGACTGTGGCCAAACTCTCCGACGTCGGAGCCTGTAAAGGCGTGTGATGCCACCATAGTTTCATAGTGTAGTGCGGCTGATTTTGTTTCAACGACAGTCAAGGCAATACTTACTAAATTCTGCATTACAGCAATTCCACGATTCTTCCTTTTCTTACATTCATGGTCGTACTAAACAAAAATAAGCGTTGTGTAGAGTAAAGAAAATTTACTAAACCCGTCATTATAACTATATCGAACCTAAATTGTAAAGCTATGTAGAAACGCCATAATTATTCTTTGTTTAACAAGCCTAAGATGAGGTACTGTACCCAACCTGCAATGCTTCGAAATGAAGTTGGCCGCCAGCCAGTGTTACATGATTCTTGACCACATTTTTTAGCCTATAAAATTCTGGATTTCCACCTTTTAGAAGCAATTCAGATTTTTCAGGACTGAATATCAAGCCTGTTGCAAGAGATCCTGAATAACTAGAAGAAATATCAGGAAAAATGGAAATTTTCCTGGGAAAAGCTGCGATATTTTCGATGATAAACAGTCTAGGAACTATGTTTAATGTTTCTATTAGGTATGCCTAATTTTCATTCACAATAAAACTCATTAGACATTTATTATTGTTTCTACATAGACACAGTTGGAATTCATTATTTGATCAGACAAGTTTGCTAAATGCTGATTAACTTGGAACAACCCAACTGCGTTTGTGTAAAGTGTACAACAAAATGTTAATGTTTGCATGCCATGGTAACAGAGTAATTTGCTTACCTTCCAATTCCCTTTCGTGCGACAGTTGAAGGATTCATTGACGTAGCGTTTCCTTTTTTGCTTCGGATGAACGTGAAACAGGTTTCGCAGCGCAGAACTGATAATACACCCTTTTCTTCGTCTCCAGAAAAAAATTGTACATGCTTGCATACATCTACTAGATCCAATACGTTTTTTACCTCAGGCCAATGGATCAACAAATTAGATACTTCTTCTGCTGACGAGCTACTTACGGCCGAAAGCGGCATACGTAAACCTTCTTTCGTTAGCGAACACGATTTGATTTTAAAATCCTTAAAACCATTAATAAGGGTGTCAATCTTTGCATGCAAGGAAGCATATTCTTTCGACTGGGTGGTATCCTCACATTCAGTGGTTGAATTAGGATTAGGTGCCAATGTAGACTGTGTTATTGCCTTTGGCTTTGGTGAACCAGATGCATATTTTGTTGCTGACGGACTGGATATACTCGAGGCAGAACGATTAGTATGTAGCGTTGTTTGAGGTGCCATCACTGCTGTTGAACCTTGTTTCGTCTGTTTTGGCTTGGCTCGACTTTGCGATTCGATACACTTCCGTGCATTCTTTACTCTTTCATCATTATCATAATATGACTTAACTATGATATTCGAAGATTTTTTATGACGTCGTTCAATGTGCCTGTTAATTGTCGTTTTGTCTCGGCGACAAAGCTGAAATACTTTGGAATCCTTCCCAGCCCTACAAGGAGTATTACTGGTTGGGTACAACTTACAATCTACAGACTTCAATGAAAATACTAAACAAGGTCCAAATAAGTAATTTCGTTAAAACTTGTAAATAAAATACTTCAAACGTACATAAAACAAGTAACACATATTCCCCACTGCTGCTTTGTGTCCTTTCCTTTTGGTTCAGCATCATTGCATTTCTTTACTTTGCAAGGTTTTAGCCACCAGGGATCTTGCTCAAGATCTAGAATTGAATTCTTCAAGTTATTATATGCCTTGATAACTTGTACATGAAAAAATTGCAAATTATAAAACAAGAATTAGGTGTAACATAGTTTACTGTACATAATATAAGTGAGCTTTAGTGATTGTAACCGACCTTTTGTAGCTTTGCGTTTGACACCTGTTTCTTTGACTTTTGTGCTACTTGGTGATTTGGATGTGCCTACTGACAAACAGTAAATTAAAAGGTACATCAGTCCAATTTAGTTTATTGGCACCAAAAAATAATTGATCATGTAAACTTACTTGTGACACTGTTTCCTTTAGTACACACATTACATATTACAGGTGCACCATATCCTTCTTCCTCACCATCCGGAAGTATTCCACAAATTGCATGCACAGCTTTTTTACACTGGTGACATCTGTGCACACCGGAATTTGGCATATTACAGACATGACAGATTCCTGTATTTTTTCCAATTACAATTGTTATTAGTGGATATTGCTAGCTATAGTTACTCTGGAGGTCACTAACAATATAAGCAGTTAAAACCAGTGCCACTTGCATTTTGCTAATGTAATGACTAGTGTGATGACACATTGCCATTAAATTATATTGAAACTCTTACATTGCATGTAGTATTTTTGTTCCTATATATGGGTGGGTTTCACTATGGTGGTCAACCTACTGCTATCAAAGTGAGAAAATAATGATAAATCTTTTCATGAAACATAGTCATATTTAGTATGAGAGTAGTAGAGGTGGGCGATACTGGCAATATCGGTTTCGATACGATACCAGTTACTTTTTACTCGATACCATTGTTTCGATACCACTTTCGATACCGATACTCCATTCTCATCATTCATCTATTCTTTTTCATAAATACATAGTTAAGTTACATTAGCACAATTGATGAGCTCTGTACTAGCTGCATTTAAGTTTTTTCTAAATCAACAAATGCAATTAGTGCAGTACTTTGCAAGTTTTGGTACAGAAAGAGTTCATACCCTAATCACTCATACCCTATTTTATCCTTTTGCATCCAAAAATTTAACTTTCTTCTTGTTTCCTTGTCACACGTGACAAGTAACTTATTATCGATATTGTAAAAATAGTATCGATACTCAATCGTCAGCGGTGAATATCGAAAAATTCGATACTTTTTTGATATATCGCCCACCCCTAGAGAGTAGTCTTTGCAGTAGATATAATTGAGATGTCACATGTGACTGATGAGTACACGTAGTTTATAATTAATACAAACTTGTGTTGACAATAATTTGTTGTTCTGTGACTGCTGTGAGGCTGTAACACATGGTGATTGGTGAAATCACATAATTACACAAATTATACATTAAATTTTATGCAGAACTACAGTCTACAGAGTACAGAAGAAGGCAGTGAATACAAAAACTGAAAACTATTGTCAATTTGTCATTTACTCATTGAAATGAAATGAAACATTTCATACAATCATTACAATGAAATGAATGCTAATAAATAATAATGATAGCATGATTCATGATAACATTATTAGTATTCATTACATTGAATAAAATGTTTCTGTTCATTTCAATTACATGATTACATTCCCATTTCCCAGCTGAACTTCTCACCTTCAACCTCACTTATATCAGTCAGCTGACTCGGCTCAGTTCCAATTCTATCATTACTATTACTAGGTATAGCTTCAGAAGCTGTTAATTCTTCTTCCTGTAAGAAAAAACAAGTTGAGAGTTTGTTCACACTGATCGTATATAACAACTCAAACATGAATACATGATTCATGTCATGAAATCTAAAAGGAGAACTCAGAACTGGAGAAAGACAGTGTTTGTTTTAATATTTAATGATATGCATGTTTAATAGTTTATGCAACTGTTATTTGGCTTTATAAATTTGAATATACTGTTTGAATAATGAATATGAATTAAAATGAATTATTAATATACTGCACTATTATTCTACTTCATTAAATAAAAACTTTAATATGTGGATGACAAACGATTAAAATTGAAACGTACACCTTTTCGGCAAAATCGCTATCCGCCATCGACATCGTGGCATCGTCGACGTCGATACTATAACCACTATAATCAATGACAATCATAAACTTTCTTACTGAAGGTCTATATAAAGTACTGGTACATTTGGGTATATACCGCTTTCCGCTGGACAATTTTTTCGAATATGTGACACTGTTCAGTGTTTACGGTAAAATTCAACCTGTTTTTGAATCAAAGCACTCGTAGTTGTCTATGCCACGCCAGCGTAATTCCAAAGTTTCACCAACAAAAAAAATTTCTCACGCCAAACTTAATGCAAAATAGCGAGTAACGCCACACCAGCAAAGCTTCATCCAAACCCAAGAATATTGTACGCCAAATTGGCGTAAATAAAGCAAAACGCCACGCCGGATATATCCGGCGCAACCCGTCAACTTTCCAGTATGGCAAATCGGCTGAAAGAAAATCAAATTGAAGCATCTCTACTAAGAAATTGTCACCTTTCAACTTCAAAAAAGTAAGCTAAGACGATTCTCTTGTTTTATTAGTGCTTTGAAGAACTGCAAAGGTTAAATTAACACTTTGTTTTAGATTTTTTATTCCTATTTTCAGAACGGCTATATAATGCTAGTTCAGGGAGAAATATAGTATCTGTAGCCATTATTCCATCATTTCTACTGCTACTTGTAGTCTTTGCTGCCTCAATTTAATACATACTGTAGTTGCAAAGCAGAAATTATACAAAAGTGAATGATCTGGGTTGTATACACTATTGTGTTTAATATACCAGAAAAGAACCACTAAAATATCATTTTACTAGAGATATTGAGTTGTTCTATGTGTACTTTGACTTTATGAATATCAATCAGATGAACGCAACTAGCAATAATGCCCTTTTCTTTGCACTTTCTCATGCTATTGCGTTTCTTCTTATTAATGTTAAACCTAAAGCAAAATTATGTATGTAAGTTTTTCATTTGCAGTGTATGCTGTGCTCTTTATGATTGTATTTTATTGTGCAAATAGACACACAAAGTAATTTTGTGTTCACATTTTGATAATGGAATAGCAAGGTAAACATTAGTCCATCATGTCATCATGGGATACAAATCAGTCAAACAACTTCTGGAGGGAGAGACCTTTTCAAAGTATAATGAGAGATGACAATCTTGTACAAAAAATTGAAAAGAGAACAGAACAACGCAGATCACGAGAAGAATCACAACTTGAACAGAAAAGTCAATTTACACATAAATTTGCTGAATTCATATCATCTCACAGTTCTAGTCGAGTACCCAGAGATACTATTGCAGAAAATCTAAAGTTCTGGATACAACACCTTTCATGGTCATATTGTAAAACTTGCAAGGTCTTAAAATTTGAGCATCTTTTGCCAAATTATTTCAAGCGCCCTGCATTGAAGTGTTCGAAACAATGTACATGCAATCGAAACATATACTTTTATCCCAATATTGACATGATACCACAAGTGTTGAAAAGCCTCTCGTATTCTGAAATAATAGCTTTATGGCCTTTCACTGTCCATTTAGGTGATTATGCAGTGAAGGCAAATGGGTACCGACAAACAACAAACATCTTTAGGGTGACTTGGACAAAAAACACTGTATTGCATAATATAAATGCATTAAGTTCTGTAGAATCTGCTAACCGTTGCTTACTAGCTTATGAATTTCTCATGGGTAATGAGAATAGCACATATAGAAAATATGTAGAACTAAGGGAAACAGCAATTCTAGAGAACAAGAAATTTAACATACATGATTTCAAAATTAATAGTGGAATTGAATGTGCACTTTGGCCAAATCTCTATCCGCATGTAAATTTCAGTGAGTCAACACTAGATGGCAGATGTAATCGTGCAAGTACTAAGGTTGCTTTCATGAACAAAGTCTTTGGAGAAATATGCGACAATGGAACCAGTTTTGAGTTACTACAATTCCATTATGATTTGTCGCTGTTTAAAACTGTATCTGGAGCCGTCACCACAGCAAGGAAAAAGTACTGCTCTCCTGCAAGATCTCTTGATGCAAAGCCATTTAGTACAGAGTTTTGGAAATGACAACACCGCTATCTCATTGATGCTGTTAAACAATTCGGCTATCCTACATTATTTATTGCTATATCACCTAGTGAGTGGTCATTTCCCTTGCCTCCTTGGCTCCTACAACTGCAAGATCTTACTAGTTTAGGTGAGATGAACCTTCCTGCTTATGAAACTCTTCACTTTGTGAACGTTTTAGAACAATTAATCAGAGGTTATCTCTGTGGGTCAAATGATAAGAGATGGAAAAGCCATCTATTTGCACAAAGACGTAAATCTTCAATTAACAATGTTGCCAATTATTTTTATCGTTTCGAATTCCAGAAACGAGGAACAGTGCACATGCACATCTTAGTATGGCTAAAAGACATCAAACACATAGAGCTTCAACATATCAGAGGTGATATACCATGGGTAGACATAGATTCAGCCTACTTTGTATACAATCTTCAAATATCTGACAAAGGTGGTTTGCCACTTTATGATAACGATACTAAAGTGGAAACAGTTGATGGAGTTAAACATCTCAACATTTGTCACCCATCTCATGCATTTGAAGAAAACATTATGGGCTATATTTCAACAGTTTTAAAAGCGGTAGAATGTCGAATGGATGTACAATGCTCAGATGGCCATGGATTACTGTTAAAATATGTAAGCTCTTATGTGACAAAGACACATGATTCATTCAATTCGGACTGCTTATATACATCTCATACAACACCATATCAAGCAGCTTTTCGCCATTTGAAACAAATGGCTCCACTTGAACCTGAAGTGTGGCTTTCTTTGTCTTCAAAAAAACTGTCATGGACGCCTCATAGAGCAAAACGCTTTGCAGTTCCCTTACCATCCACTGTAGATGAAAACAAAACTGTACAAGCTTACTGGAACAGACCAAAACAACTAGAAAATGTTCCACTCTTGCAATGGCTAAGAAACATTGACAGTACAAAAACACCTCCAGCATCATACCAAAAAGGTGAAACACTAGTTTGAGCAAAGGTTGTATCAGTTTTTAAAGACGAGTACTTCTTTCAGGATCTCTTGTTGAACAAACCACATCGAAATACAACTGAGTTTAGCTTATCAGAATTTGAGACGATTCCTTTCCAATCAAATATTTTGTCTGTGCCTTACATCACCGTGCTGACTTCTGGATGAATGAGGCTACCATTAAGTCTTATTTCGAGCTTGAGGGTCACCGCTCTTGGTATGTCACAAATATTCTGTTGCACATTCAATCTTTAAAAGACTTCTACAATCTGTGGAAAAGACAAGTTATTTCATTTGGTGAAATTAAAACGTCACCTCCATTGTCATATTCATTGGATGCAAAACAACAGCTTGTCATATCCCTTCTAAAAAGAATGCTACAACAAAGGCAACAATATTATGATTCTATTGATTGTACATTAGATGACGTGAATTCTGATACTGACAGTGACAGTGAAAACGAACAATGGTTAGACGAGTCACCTGCAACACCACCAGCTCAATGTGATGAAGACTCTTCCAAATGTAATTATGCTCTTGACGTAGATTGGCGTAAGTTTCTTTTGGTTATTGGTACACCAGGGACAGGGAAATCTTTTGCACTACAAAAAGCAATAGAAATGTGTGTTAACTCGAAGAAAAACGTTTTGGTAACTACTCCAACAGGATTTTTGGCAGCTGATTACAAGAACAAATCATCTAGTGACATTGACTGTGACACAATCCATGCAGCATTTTACTATCCTGTGGCAACAGATGACAAACCAAGATTTAACTGGAACCTTTCTACTTATGATCTCATTATAATTGACAACTGTCAATGGTTCCATTAAAAATATTTGAGCACATACTGGCAACTGTCTCCGAACTTCCTATCCGACCAATAGTTTTAGCAGCAGGTGATGATTGCCAACTCCAACCAATTGAAAAAATTGATGGCAAAATCCAAGTTACCTCCAGTGCAATGAAAACTCAACGTTTGCCAGAGATAACGACAAAAGTTATATTAACTGATCAGCACAGAAATGATGATGATGAGTACAGCCGTTTCTTACACCATATTCGTTTTTGGCGTCCATCACAAGATTTGGTAAATAAGATACAAAATAGAAGAATACTTTTCGATGAAAATCCTACAGATGCTCAATTACTTGATGCCCTCATGAAGTATCCAAATAGCACTGTCATTACAGTATCTCATAATGCAGCTAATCGTATAAACAAAGTTGTCTTGGATAGTATTTTAGAAAAACATCTGTTTCTAGGATTTGTTGATTGCGATTCTGAATTAGGAAAGATACCAGTTTACAAAGGAATGAAGATAATGATTACACAAAATAGAAATAAACAACTTTCTATAGTTAATGGGCAATTAGCACATGTCATTCAACTTGAAGGAAACACACTTTTCACACAACTTGCAAACAATAACGTTGTACAATTATATCCAGTGACTTATCCCAAAGACGATGGCACATTAAAAACAGCTATACCTTTTATGCCATCCTATGCCCTAACTATACGTAAAGCACAAGGGCAAACACTTACAGAATGTATTGTATGGTTGGACAGTCCCATAATTGCTGCTGGTGGAGCATATGTTGCATTGTCTCGATGTAAGAACCTTGAAAGTATCCATTTCATGGTTCCTATGAGATCATCACAAATTACACCAGTTACACTTTAGTTAATACCATTATTACAAATATTTCAAATGTTCTTCTCAAACACCTTGCTACAGTAAAACGTACTGTTGACAATACCTTCTGTACAATAAAATTTATATTAACAATCTGGTTGCTTTCCATTTGTAACTTTCAAATGTATTCTTGTTGTAGGTAATAGCAATGTCAGGCCCTTCTCGATCGAAATCTCCAGGAGTAGATTGGTGGAAGCAAACCGTCCGAAGCTTTATAACACCATACGGCTTAGCCAAGACAGCTCCTCTGCCTAAAGATGTTCTAAATAGAGTAAAATCGTTCACTTGTGAATGGCTGAGCCGCCCGGACGTGGCTCTCTCTGAATATGGTGACACAATCACCACCAATCTACCATATCTAGAAGACCATGCAGCCAAGTTCATACGACCTGCAATGCTCAATGCATTAAAAAGTCAATTTGCACAAACCTTCAAACACCTTGCTGCCCTCAACAATAACAACAAAAGCGACACTCCAACAACGGCTGATGCAAAAAAAGTAGTCAAGTCCTTAATTGACAACGACGAGTTGGACAATTTAATGGAAAAATGTATAGCGTATCTGGTGCAATGTTTGGCATAGCGGCCAATTATTTCATAGCGACATCGCTTCTCAGACATCCCAAACAATTCTCCAAAATTGTAGCAGGAAAATCGAAGGAATGCCTCAAATTCAGATCTACCGGAAAGCCTAGTCACATGGTGAGGTACATTCTTGAACCATTTCAAGAAACACTGCGCAATCCACAGCCAACACAACAAAAAGCTGGAGAGGAGGTCAAAAAAGCACTGATCACCTCATCTTCTTCATCAGCATCTTCATCGCCAGGTTCTTCTTCATCATCTTCTTCAGATGAAGAATCATCATCATCTTCAGCTCCAGCTACAAAAGAACAAGGAAAAAAGATGAAAAGTAAAAAGAAGCCTGCCAGTAAAAATAAGGAATCAGTTGCACAATCATCAACGACTAGAAAAAGAAAGGCATCAACAGATCTCCAACAGTTGTTTGCAGACGAAGACGAACAGACCGATGACCAGCAAACCTCCAAAACAACGAAAAAAGCATCTTACACAGCACAAAGCAAAACAAAACAAAGAAAGAAATAACTGATTACCTTCATTCTCAGTACTTCGTCCTCCAAATGTTCTATAAACTGCCAAAAGAGTGCCAACTGTTCCATTTTACTACAATACAGACCATATGACATAGATTAATCTACAGTTGATATTGAAGGAAAATATAAAATGCCAAAAAAATCTATATACTGTTATGTTTGAAAATTCACAAGTAGTCCAAAAGACTTCTTGTACAACATAGCTTTAAAAAAAGTAAAAAAAGCCTTATCAAACAAAATTATAAAAAAATTTTAAAAAATGTTCTAAAAAAAGTTTATGTCACTAAAATGTTACATTTACTTCCTTGCAAATGCATTGTTCCGTCATGGACTTTCAAAAGAACACTTATACTTTATATATCATGAAATTCCAAAAACATCTTGAAAATTACTGTCTTTAAAACATCCAAAAATGAATTTGCAATGAAGTTTTCTATATAATAGTCCTAGTTTTAAAATAACAAGTAAACATAATTATTTCAGTACAAGTATAAGTATTCTATCATAAAACGAGCTGATGCTGTCAATTAAAAAGAAATTCTTAATAAAACATTTTCATCATTTACATGCCTCATTCCTCCAACTAAACCATAGCATCACCTTCCACTTCTATTGTCTTTTACTTCTGTTTTCTTCATTACTGCGGGGATTATTACACCATTACCACACGTTAGGTCACCTACAAGGTTTACTTTAATTACTGATATCAAAATGTTAGAAACAGAGACATTGATTACATATTAATAGTAATATATATATAACTTTTTTGTTAAAATACAATCTGTAAATAAAGAAGGTAATTCAGAAGTACTTTTTAGGAACTTTCTTCTGAGCTATAAACAGGGGGGCGGGGATCACTAGTTTGGAAGTTACGGGCCATTGAAGTTTGGAAATTACTATATTTTCTATTACGATTTCAAACTTTAAAGTCAAAAATGAGTTCACCATGTTCTATTTTGAATTTTAAAACGAAACTTGGCTGAATTGTAGACAATCTTTCAAAAGTCTTGCTCACAAAGTTTCGTCGAAATCGCATAAACATTGTCCGAGAAAATTGCAAAAGTTTTGTAATAGTATTTTATACTAAATGGCAGCCATGTTGCATTTCTTGTCCTTTTTCTTCGAATTATTTCATGGATTTTCAATGCGAGTTCCTCGGAAAAACTACATTCGCAGAGCGCATAACTCTATATTTATGGTAACCGCTTGGTTTTCGAGGCCTATAACACTGTACTAAAACATATTTTGGACGAGTTTTTATGACTACCTTATTTGCAATGGCAGCCATCTTGAATTGATATTCTGCTTGTTTTAGGGGTAGCATCAATTGCATTTCAACTGCCAAAAATGCAATCATGCATGATAAAGCAATACATAGCATATCAAAAGATTCCTCATTACATGAGGAATCTAATGATATGCGTTTGATTGCAATTGATGCAGGAGATGAAAAGATACAGCTACATTAGTGTTGTAATTAATGCAAAATTGCTTATATCAATATTCATCACTTTTCAAATGTCAAAATCAGAACTTTCCATCAAAAAGCAAAGTGCAGCATATCAAAAGATTCCTCATGGCATGAGAAATCTAATGATATCTGTTTGATCGCAAGTGACACAGGAGATCAAAAGATAGAGCTACATTAGTCCTGTAATTAATACGAAATTGCTTAGATGAATATTCATCACTTTTCAAATGTCAAAATCAGAACCTGGAATCAAAAAGCAATGTCCAGCATATCAAAAGATTCCTCATGGGATGAGAAATCTAATGATATCTGTTTGATTGCAATTGATGCAGGAGATCAAAAGATAGAGCTACATTAGTGCTGTAATTAATACAAAATTGCTTATATGAACATTCATCACTTTTCAAATGTAAAAATCAGAACCTTGCATGAAAAAGCAATGTACACCATATCAAAGATTCCTCATGGCATGAGAAGTCTAATGATATCTGTTTGATTGCAATTGATGCAGGAGATCAAAAGATAGAGCTACATTAGTGCTGTAATTAATACGAAATTGCTTATGTGGATATTCATCGCTTTTCAAATGTTAAAATCTCAACCTTGCATCCAAAAGCAATGTCCAGCATATCACAAGATTCCTCATGACATGACAAAGCTAATGATATGTGTTTCATTGCAATGGATGCAGGAGGTCAAAAGATAGGACTACATTCAGGTTGTAATTAATGCAAAATTCCTTATAGGGATATTCATCACTTTTCAAATGTCAAAATCTGAATCTTGCATCGAAAAGCAATGTGCAGCATATCAAAAGATTCCTCATGACATGACAAAGCTAATGATATGTGTTTCATTGCAATTGATGCACAACCATCAGAAGATAAAGCTATATTACTGTCTAGTCCTAGTCCACTTCCTAGTCTACTTCTGGAGTATGGTTTTTATTTCAAGGTCATATTCAAAACAAATCTGGAGTTTTGTATTGCTATTTCAATGTTCAGCCGTTCTTGGGCATATTAAAGCGTTTCTCTTCCGTTTTTTCTGGGTGAAATTCCTAAAGACATTGTATAAGGTATTGTATTTGCTTTTTAACAACATTTGTTTAAGGTTTTAGTCCAAAAAAGTAGAAAAATTTGCTGGTGAAATCACCAAATATTTTGCTGCTAATTATAATCTAATATTGCAGTAAATTCATGCTGCTTTTTTAGGGTTTTGCTTGTAGTTTACTCAAATTAGTTTGGTATTTGTGCTTTTAATACATTTGTAAACATAAATGAGTTATTAATAAGAGTTGTGTGACCAACAAAATGCACTGAATTAATCTTTGAAAGTTTTTACATTTGTCACTTGTGTGTGTACAGACATTTCACTTACTTTATAGTTAATATGAACAGTGTCTCCTGCCAGCTGTTGCATGTAACTGCCTGTGCAGGCAGAAATTGCTTCTTAATGTATTCCTGTTGTGTTTTGTGCTAAAAATATTCGTCATACCCATTCTTTACCAGTACTATTGCAGACATAAGTATTAGTGCATTGGAGTGTACCTCAAAGTTACTGCATGTGTTTGTTTTGATTATTCTTTGATATGATGTCATTTGCTTTCTGATCTTCAGTTATGGCAAAATGGAATTAAAACTTGTCAGATTCATTTTGGAACCAGAGACGATTTTACACAGTTTCAACGACTGAGAATATTGACACCAGAATTCAAAATCATCAAGCAGATAATGCAAGTAGACATCAAGTTCAAACTAAAGAGAAAACACAGTTTGCATCGACCTATAAGGAGTTATTGTCATCAAGTAATAGTTTGGCATTGCCTGGTGGAGAAATCGCTACCAATCTCGAATCTCCTCTAGATTAAATATTTGTCCTGGTCCTATTGCGAAAGTGCAAAAGTTTGGCTTGGCAAAAACTGCTTCCAAATTATATAAGACGAGCAACATTATGGGTCATTAAAAACTGCACATGTTATAAACAGGTTTACACAAACCCATCTGTTGATAAAATTCCTAGTGTTTTAATCGGCTTGTCAGTCGATGATGTTATAACTCTACGCCCGTTTGACATTCATGTTGGTGACTATGTTACAAAGCAGAATGGATATCGGCAAAAAACTAACATGTTTCGCTTGACCTGGTCAAAGCAAAGTGTTTTAGACAAAATTAATGCCATATGTGATGATAATGTAAGGGCCAGATGTTATAACGCCTATACGTTTCTCATGACAAATGAACAATCAATGTATAAACATTTCAATCTCAATCTCAATTTATTAAGTTGGTAAACTTATACAAGATCACAGGGAAGAAGAGGTAGTCAAAACCAATAGATTTAATGTCTATGACTTTACCAAAAACGTTGGTGTAGAATGTGCTCTGTAGCCAAACCTCTACCCATTTCTTGAATTTTGTGAAACTTCATTGTCAGGTACAGAAAATCGTGCAAGCACAAAAGTTTCCTTCATGACCAAAGTATTAGGACTTATAAGCGATTATGCTACAAGCTTTGAATTACTCCAATTTCATATTGATATATGGATGTTTAAAGCCGTCTCCGGAGCAATTACAACAGCAAGAAGAAAACTATGCTCACCAGTGAGAGTATTAGCTGCCAAAAACATTTAGGCCACTATTCTGAAAATGGAAACACCTTTGCCTTATTGATGCAGTAAAACAACTAGACTTTCCAATGCTTTTCTTAAAGGGGAACTGTCATCCTATTCAAGTTTGACATATATTAAAGATAATACCATAAGAAAGAGTACTATGAAGTATTTTCTCCCAAAGTCTTTTCGTTCCTAAGTTATAACCGCAAAACTGCATGAAATCCGACTTGAAAAATGCCGCCATATTTGTTTTGTCAGTAGGCGCGTGACGTCACCTGAGTGCTTACCATTGGCATTTGTTTAGTGATTTCTATTGCAAGTTGTATGCTTTAAAGATTCTTTCTAGCGTGTGAGATAGTTTTTTTATTCAAATAGGTTTAAGAGTTTCAAAACTATCTATATAACAGATTATCAACATCAAACTTTT